>JACCGJ010023263.1:0-13835 GCA_013407085.1 Atriophallophorus winterbourni
TCCCAACAACGGTAACTCAGTTGCGCCGTTTTATCGGTATGATTACATTTTACCGTCGTTTTATTCACAGCTGTGCAAAAATCTTTGCACCGCCTACCTGTTTTGCTCAAATCTAAAGCGAAAACAAATCAGCTTACTTCAGATGCACTTAAAGATTTTGCCGCATTCAAAAAGCTCTTTGCAGATCTACCGAACACTCTTTCATTGATCCAGATCCGACCTTTCCTTTATCATTGACGACCGATTCCTCCAATTCGGCGATGGGATCTGTTTTACAACAACACCATAAAAGCAGTCCGTCCATTGCCATTTTTTCGCAAAAGCTTAATCCGGCACAAACCCGCCACAGAACATTTGTCCACAAATTACTTGCAATATATTTAGCCATATGGCATTCCCATCACCTATTGGTAGGTCGTGACTTCATCATTTTTACGGATCACAAACTAACGTTTGCTCTGCATTCGCAACTCCATCGTCATTCGCCGCGCGAGATTCGACATTCAGAATACATTTCTCTATTCTCTACGGATATTCGTTACGTCGAAGGAGAGTCGAACATTTATTGCCGATGCTTTATCAAGAACTAACATGTCTCTTTTGTCTGTAGGCACACGATTCTACATCTCCCTTTTTGGCTACCCATCAGAATGAGATTGACAAAACCGAACTCGCTATGTGTCGATCCTTGAATTTGCAGCAAATCGAGTCACCAAACGCCGATGACGTGTTGACGTGTAATATCTCGGCAGGTCGACCTAGACCACCTGTTTCTTTGTTTCTAACACGTGCCATTTCCGATGATTTTAGTTTGATTTCTCGTCCTAGAAAGCGCGCAACCGTGAGGATAATCGCAGATAGTTTTTAATTGGCCGTCCATGAATAAGGATATACGAATCAATTTTTAGCATTGCATTAATTTGTCAAAAGAACAAAATATCTCGACATACTATCACACCTTATGTCCCTTTTAGGCATCCAAACAGTAAATTCTCTCATGTACATCTTGAGTTTGTCGGTCATTTGCCAACGGATACTCATTGATCCTGACGGCGATTGATCGCTTTACTCTATGGCTGATTGCTGTTCTGATCAAAGATGTATATTCTGAGACTGTAGCACGCGCCTTCGTCGAACACTGGATTGCCAATTTTAGCACAACATCTATAATCACAACCGACCGTGGCGCTTAGTTTCAATCGATATTGTTCCCAGATTTGACTCGACTCCTTGGCTGTCAGCAAATCCGAACCACCGCCTACCACCCTAACTTGAATTGATTGGTTGAACGATTCCAGCGGCAGCTCAAAGCCTCATTAGCTTGTCAGCCTGATCCTAATAGGTGGTCTGAGAATTTACAACTTGTTCTTCTTGGAATTCTGTCTTCTATCGAAGGAGGCATGCGATGCTCATCAAGAGCGTCAGTTTTTGGAACAACCTTGTGTCTTTCCGGTGAACTTCTTGTGCTTTGTCAGTCATTACCTCCTGTGTTGAATTGCATTACTCGCTTGCGATCGTTTATGCCCAAGTTGGATTTTACGCCTCCTGGCTAGCGCAATATCCAACAACAGAAATCACCTCATCTCGATACGTGTGATTATGTTTCTGTGCGACGTGACTCTGCTTGTAAACAACCTCAACCATCCTATCATGGACCACACAGAGTTACCGATTGTCAACCAAAGTGCTTCGTTTTGGTTATGAATGGTCGACGTGATACGGTTTCTGTTGCTAATCTAAAACCAGCTTTCGTGGAGCTCGAGCCGGCAACTCTATCAAACGTCATTACGCCTAAATCACAACCGCCGTTTAATTCTCATGTGCCTACCTCCGCCTATGTTCATCCCAATCCTCCGTTCCATTTCAACACCGTTGAAACTCGAGCCGATTGACATGTCCACACGATTCGCTAACTTTGTGACCTCATGAACATTTCGAGCGTACGTTACCCTTCTGTCGAGCCCAAAAAACTTTCTGCTAGGGGAGTATTTTGGTGAACTACTCTTACTTTGTATCTTCGTATTTTGTACATACAATTTTTCGGCCTTGCATTGCTATCCGTTTGTTGGCCATGTATTGTTGGCATCCTTCGGTCGATGTCGACCATGGATGTACATGACAATCTAATGAATTTTTATGATTTGCAGCTTTTTGAATGACTAAACAGTCCGATTCGGGAGGAACAATCACTTCCGCAGCGCTTGCAACGATAGTTGCACACCGCCGGTGTGTAAATCGCACATTAGTTATACGGCGCATCGTTTTGGAATTATTACAAAGTACTTTCAAATCAATCATTGGAAATAGCTCGATTCAATCACATAGAGAAATGTGTAAGCATCTTATGCTAGAACCATGATGGTAACGTACAATTAGACACAACCTTATGCTGTTATTTAGAACAATATCTTCTGATATTATAGATTTAAATTCGACTATTTGCTTCCGACAAGATTTCAGGTATAATTTAATAAATCTAGATAACAAAGTGGAACTACTCAGGTAACGCGCGGGAGTAAAGAAAAACGTTTACCTGAATAAGTATAAAAAACCCTGGAAAGTTTTCAAGAAAATCATCGTAATCTCCACATCTTAACGTGATTTTAAAACACGTCTAGATTCATTCCTAACTGTGGAAACATTTAACGGAACTTTTTAACCTAGATATCTTACCAGAGGAACTGCATAATCATGGCAATCCGGGTACTAATCGTGAAAATAGTTTTATAACTTTCATATGAACATTCACTTGGCCTCTTACTATTTACCTTCCAAATCACCTAGATTACATCATTGTTAACATTACAGGTCAATAGATGATACCACCCTGCCGCACCGAATATTATACGAAAATTCGCGAAAAATACGTCTACCATTCAAAACAAACTCATATTTCGTACAATCACAATTAAAAATGTTGTCTATTCAGCCTCTTTGTGATTTCCAATACCTTCGATGGTCACATCCGTCGAATTTCAATATTCTCCTTTATTCCATGCAATAACAGTTCTGATATTGAAATTCTGTAAATTTGATGATTTCCGTTTACCTTCATTATTTTATGGAACTTAAAATTTACCCTGCTCAGTTAACCTGAAATATTTAATAGCGATTGTACATATTTGGCCTTATTAGTACAAACAATTTGTAAATTATTGATATGATTAGCATGCCTTGATATTCAAGAACGAACCGTTTATTTATTTATTAACCCACTCGATTAAGAAACATGTTTTGTCTCTCTATCGCCAGGCCAATGCATTCACTGCAGACGTAATTGAAAGTTGTAATGTAACAAAAAGCAAATAATTTACAGTTTCCGTAGATTACAATTATACGGAGTGCCTAATAACAACAAAGATTTTTTGTCAATACGGTGCGAGTTTGGATTATGTCAACGTATACTTTGTAATTTCAGCCATGAACATGTTCAGGCTTGAGGCACAGAATGATATTTGTGGGAGGATTGTCCCATAAAAAACAAACTCGAAAAGCAAAGAAGAACCTTAGACAATTTGATCTAGAGTGTGGAATAATTAACTTGTAGCCATGAGATCTGCTACCACATGCGTCTTGATGAAACAGGTGTTTAAGTGGGTGATTCGCTGTATGCAGAATGTTTAACAGCAGGATACATTTCACCACATGACCGTACGAAATGTCAAAGAGGTTCAACGTTGCCATCCTCGCATCGTATAGCCTTTTGTATACACCGTTCACCAGTTTGTAGGGCGGTGGTATACGCGTTGGAGTGAGGCCATATTCTTTGCTAAACATGGCGACTATGCTTGAACAGCGTACTCCATTGTTGGCTGGATATCGTCGTTAATTATCCATGGGAGTATCTGCTTTGTGAAACTAACAAAACAGTGCTAAGGTTTGGCAGGACTTTATGAATACCACAGAACACTGCCATGAAAACATCAAGTTACTGCTAACCCAAACACCCATGTCTTTTTTTTCTTTACCATCCTGGACATGTTGAGTAAGTTTGTTCTTCAAAAAACTTTAGGATTTGCACGATTCAGTTGTTGCCATCGGTATGTGGTTTCTCCACGAAGATTTTCTCACCTTTATCCATTTGCGTTTTTGACTCCTAATCACAAATTTGAATATCCTATTCAGTTTCTTGGAAGACTTATCTAGATTTTCTCCAGTATCGATGACTATCTTTGTTAGAAATCAGTCATAATCGGTGCCCAGTCGGTGCCTTCTCGCAGCGCCATTGATAATGCAACCGTATCAATTTTTCTTATCATTTTCTGAACGCCACTAGCACTTTTCTCTTCAAATATATAGTCGAAAACAATGACTGCATAAACATTCTTTCCAAGTGGTGCTTCATATTGGATATCTTCGATGACATTTTCTTCGCTCGTCCGAACATGATCGACTATGAACGATGTGTTTGTTCCTCTGAAGCGGGTGCTGCTTGTGTTGTTAAAATAAACGAATTACAAGAATAAAGGATCGTGATAATCTAGATTTTCAGTAAATTCGTGAGATTAAAGCCACCCATGATCAGGAGGTCATTGTGATATCTGGCCACAAACAATTGAGATTTCTTGAGTAAACAAGTATTTTGTGTTTCGTTTACCGACTGTTTTCAGTTGATCACACCAAGAACACAGTTTTCACTTACTGCAAATTCAAGCAAACACCACAGTATGTCTTATAGTATCAAATCCTTGTCTATGATTTCTCTGAACTTCAGGTGTTGGTCATATTAAATAACAACACCACTCTCTACACTGTCCATATTACTACGATGAAAAAGAAACGCGTTTTGAATCGAAATTTCTTACTCAGCTAAATGCTAATTGAACCACATTTCCGTTACGGCTATCAGGATTGGTTAATATTTCTAATGAAGCATGAATAACATGAATAATTTATGTGTCAATGTTTGTGCGTTTGTGTACAAAATTATAATATTCCATCCGGATAACAATGTTTACTGAGAAGTATTTCATTTTGAGTAAGTTTCGGGGAGAGAATCTAGTGTTTATGGGTATATCCGCTCATTTTACGTAATCATTCAGACAAACTTCTTCAGAACAACTATGTGTAGCGTATATCATACATATTAATCTTAGAATGTATACGGTAGTAAATCTGGTACACCAGGTTAGTATATCTAGTGAATGTCCCAACGACGCACACATCAAAGCACAGCTGTTTATTCTAGTCAATTTTTAACGCAAGGTAATCGTGGATACACGCTTAAAAAGCGGCGAAATGCACATTGTTAATGGTATGCGTGTGGTACTATTTGAAATTACGCCACAGAAAAGGACGTGAAAGCGATGAGATCTGGTTTTCAGACAGCTGGTTTTAGTCAAACCAAATCTCTAAAGCTCCAAGTCAAATTCAGGAAATATAAATAGTGCATTGCGAGCTGCAGAAAAGAGGAACTACCCTCCAATCAGCGCAGTATTCCCACTCATTTTCTACAGAAGGAATCGTGGCCGATTTTTAGCGATTCGGACCATAACGATTTAGTTAATGCCAATAGATGGCATCCATGTCTAAAATGGTTCAGTGTCATACATGGCAAATGCTGCTAAATCTTGAAGCTGCCTCAGGTTTAAGGCTCATATGTTCAACACAAATGTGGAAATATTGAAAGATTGAAAGTACCACTTGGTTTGTATGCTGAGGGGTATTGATCCGCTCGGAGTTTTCATCACAATTGAAGCAACAATCTATTTTTTAACCAATGATGTGAAAATCGAACCTCCTCGCACACAGAGATGTACACATTTTTGATGAACCGGATCTCCCGTATTCGAAGCTCTAGAATTATTGAAAATATACTTTAGCATGTTCAGCTATAAATTATTTCGTCCGTAGCATTATTGACAGATTGACAGTGGCTATTGATAGCCGTTCTGTTCTGATGAAGCTAGTTGTAGTACAGACAATCGTTGCATCGATTTTAAGCCAACAGTGAAGAAAACAGAACAAAGTTCGAATGAAACGTTTTGATCAAAATTCCAATGTCCACGTTGCACTGTCTAGTTTGTCTCACATTCAACAAGGCTGGACTGTATGTTAAAGCACGTCATACATACATCGAAAGGATAAAAAGCTGCATGAATGCCTTAAGGTAGGTAGACAAATCACGGTAAATTTAGTGTGAAAGATAGCCCAGAATGACGGTAGGATACATTGAGATTAGATGAATGCCGGCACGGTGTTTACAATGGAGATCATTTAATGTTGCATGAGAAAGGGATGCGTGTAGGTAACGATACAACCCGAAATGTCGCCGTCATGGGGAATGTGCCTCACACAGAAAGTAAATAGTTCAATATTGAACACAGAAACTCAACACTCTTGTTCTTCACCACCAAAATCGTATCTAGTCCTGAGGAAAAATGGTATGTTAAAAAAGCATTGAGAGTAACAATAAACAGAGATGACAGGTATATGGGAAAATATGAAAATATAAAAAAATATAAATATCTCAAAATCAATAGGGACATTCGCTACCGCATGGTTCGTCATAAACTCATCGAGTTGGAAGCAAAACCTCAACCGATTGATCGTTTTCCAAGCTAGTGCTAGTGCTTACCGTGTGGTCGCATTATTTTGAGCTCCCGATTACCTAGATATACTCTTCTTCCGCTTGGACCTAAGTGGATACATTATACATTTTTGAAATCCTCTCGAATTCAGCTATCTGGAATTATCACTCTCGTAGTGGTATTCAGCAATACGTGCAATTTGTGATTTTTCGTGTTTTTCCCATTTCGGATCTACGCGTGAAACGTTTTTGTCGCTGTTCTAGTTTCTCTAGTTATTGATACCATTCGAAGGAGCTACTTCTTCTGCATCGACTGGAGCTACCCTGAATATCCTGAGATCAAATCCCGAAACGTACCGCAGGATTGATTACAGATTTCACTCTACTTCGTGATCACTGCAGTTTACCGTCATCACGCCATTCATTGTTGATCGGTCGGTCGAAACACTACGTGTGAACAGCGTTGAAATTTTTCCTGACCGAATGACCCTGAAAACGAGACAAAGCACCCCGCGGTGCGTGTGTGCGGTTTGCCGAAAGGTTGTAAGCCCCAAGGCGAGATGTGTCACATGTTACGACTGCTTGTCAAAGGTGCATGCAAAATGTGATAAGTCGTTGACCCCAGACCTGGTAGCGATTATTAATGGAGACATTTGTCCCGGTGTCTGTTATGTTTGCCAAGTATGCAAAAACAAACCAAAGGTGACATCTTCTGAAGCAAAGACCACTGATAACACAATCGAGACACGTCTAAATGGCTAAGAATCCAGCCTAATAACACTTAATGAACGCATAATGAACGCGACAAAAATACCATTATTGCCACACTCAGAGACGACTACCGAAAATTCAACAGAGAATTTGTCACATTCGAGCAGGCCGACATTTGCCCAGATAACTGCGCAAAATCTGACCAAAACTAAAAAGGATTCACCAGCGTTGCACACATGTCGCGGATTTCAGAAAGAAATCCACATAGCCACCGGTAAAAACAAGGACCCAAACTATAAGCCAAAACTCACACGTATAAACCTCAGTGTGATATGTACCAACGTGACCGAGTCACAGGAGACGCTATTCGAAGCCAAACAGAAGCACGACTTGGTGGAGTGGCATAATCTTTGTAGTCAGATGAAACTGTCCACAGTTACCCCCTCATCAATTGTTCGGCTACACCGTCACATGAATTCCCCCCGCAAAAATGATCCAAGTCTTTTAAAAGTAACGTTGAAATCAGCTGAGGATGTGGAAAACGTACTTTTGAATGCTTACAAGCTTAGAGATGTTTCCAATTCTACAAGTCGTATCCTTCCGGACCTACCATGGTGGGAGCGAAGGACGACAAAGAATTCTCGAGAGGAAAATAATCCAAGAAGTATCGTACTTCTGGGTGTTCCAGATTACGCTGCAGACGATCCTTCTCAAAAGTTTGAGCATGATCACAAACAGTGGAAATACCTAGCTGAAAAGATCGGCGTTAAAACATCCATACTTGTAAGCACTTTCAGGATGCCGATGTCTACAAACTATAAAGGGCAAGGTCCTAGCCCTCTCAAGCTAACCTTTTTGACAACCGAAATGACCGATAATGTCAAACGCGAATGGAAGTCAAACAGAAGATATCTACCCCAAAACGTAAAGTTAAGCTTGCCCAGGATCAAAACCGAAATTCAGCAAACGGGTAGTACTGATCAACCTACGCCAAGTGTCACAGTTCAATTGGAACCTCATGCGCCACTTCAAAAAAACGTGAGCATTCCGACTCTGACAGAGTCGGACCCCCAATAACCTCTCGTGATATGAACACTACAAACTTTATTGATTGTTTATATACAAACACGCAAAGTCTCTCTAGCAAACTGCTGAACCAAACAGCTTACACCCCGTCATTACTCATAAAAAACACAATTAAGTGCATCTATACGAACGCAAACAGCCTGATCAATAAGCTGCACGAACTCTCCGAGATTTGTGATGAAACGAACCCAGACATAGTTGCCATAACAGAAACGTGGTTCACTACCTCGTTTTCTGATCTAGAACTCTCTTTACCAAGCATGACTTTATTTCGACGTGACCGTTTGAGTGATGGCGGAGGAGCAGCACTCTACTGCAAACAATCATTTATTTGCAGAGTTATGAATGACCAAAATCTGGATATACCCGACACGCTTTGGTGTTCTATAACTCTTACTTCTGGTGACCAGTGCGTTATTGGAGTGATTTACCGTTCTCCAACCGCGAACCTCGACCTGAACAATAAACTGATTACTGCTTTGCAATATGTAACAACGCGATATAACACTCAAATTTTGATAATGGGAGACTTCAACCTTCCTCAGCTATATAACCGTGATGATCATCCACCAGAGACATTTGAACACGAACTTCGAGCAGTCTTGGATTACACACCCCTCTATAACCACGTTAAAGGATTTACTCGTATGAGGGGAGCTGACAGGCCGTCTACCTTGGACTTGATACTTACATCTGATCCTACCGCTGTAGAAACTATCATCTATAAACCGCCGATCGGACGGAGCGACCACGTTGTCCTAGAATTCTACTACGTTTGTAGTGCTAGGCGCAAATTTGACGAAATGAAATGCTTCAGAAAGGTAAACTACCGTACCCTTTGTGCAGAGCTTCAAAGCATTAGTCTCATACAGTTGGATTATTCCGATTCAGACAGTCATTGGCGCTCTCTCCTACAACACCTGGAACTTATATTAGAGAAACATTCAAAGCTCGTCCCGAAGAAAAATCCTCGACGTAACAAAATTAAGCTACGTAGCAGGACCAAAAAGTGGATGAAACAAAGGGCAGTAGCGTGGGAGTTTCACAAGGCTACCAACACAGCTGATTCTTGGGCACAATTTACACGACTGAGAAACAAAGTTATCAGCTTAATTCGAGATGATAAACAAGAGTTCCAATCGAAATTGATTACTCAGATTCACCAGAATCCGAAGCTCTTGTATAGACTTGTAAACGATAGAACAAATATTAAACCAGGAGTCTTTGCCCTGAAAACTTCGTCCGGCTTCACAGAATCCGTTGAACAAACCGCTGATTTGTTAGCAGACTTTTATGCTGAGTATTTGCACCGAAATCCGCAGAGCACGAACAGGAACCAAGCATTCGATATGATCGTCCCACTCTGAGTGAAATAATAATTACTCCGATGGTGGTTGCGCAGCACTTAAGAAAGTTAAACGCAAAGAAATCTCCGGGACCAGACGAAATTTCCCCGAAGCTCCTCAAAAGCTGTCATGCGCAGCTCTCGGGACCTTTATCTCGTCTGTTTAGCGAATTGCTTCAAGTCGGAATGGTACCAATTGATTGGAAGCTGGGAATAATTACACCAATTTACAAAAGTGGATGCCGTTCTGAAGTAAAAAAATACAGGCCTGTGACATTGCTGTCTTCGGTTTCGAAGGTTTTTGAGCGCATAATCACTGCAGAAGTAGTGCGCCACCTGGAATCGAACGGACTCTTGAAAATTGCCCAGCACGGATTTCGCAGAAACCGCTCTTGTCTAACTAATTTGCTGACATGTTTGGACGACTGGACTAGTGTAGTGGACGCCGGAGGCAGTATTCATGCATGCTACTTAGACATTTCTAAAGCTTTTGACAGAGTTGATCACAACTTACTGCTGAACAAGCGAAAGAAACACGGTATTGCTGGAGGACTGTATGACTTGCTGCGAGACTATCTCAGCAAAAGACATATACGGGTTCGAGTTGACGGTATACTATCGAAGGAAATCGACGTCACTAGCGGTGTTCCACAGGGATCCGTGCCCGGACCGATACTGTTTCTGATCTATATGAATGACCTGCCAACACCACGCGGCAGTAAGATGGTTCTGTTCGCAGATGACATAAAAATATGGAAAAAAATCAGCAATGCCGAGGATTGCAGTGTGCTTCAAAGTGACTTGGATGCTGTGCAAATGTGGTTATCTGAAAATAACCTACCGCTAAACATGCAGAAGTCTCAAATCATGCACATTGGTCGTGTGCTAAGCTTTTATCATTCATACAAGCTTGGCAACAATATCCTGGAGTACACCAAAGAAGAAAAAGACCTGGGTGTCTGGATTTGCGGTAGCCTGAAAAATGGTCTACAATGCGAAGCCGTTTACAAACGCGCGTCTCGGATGCTCGGTGTGTTAAGGCGGATATTCGGACGTTTTTCCAAGAGCTGTTTCTCTCTGATGATGAACACGTACATACACCCGCTTATTGATTACGCTTCACAAGCCTGGACCCCATGGCTTCAAAAAGACATTTCACTATTGGATCGCATACACCACAGAGCCTCAAAGTTGGTCATTGGGCTCGAAACCCTACCATTCGCTGACCGGCTAAGTAAACTGAAGCTGACGACGTTTGCACAAAGGAGACTGCGAGCCGACCTCCTCCTCACATTCAAAATCCTTAACAGTGTTTCCCACCCTTTGGATATACTATTTCACCGACGAACATCCAGCAACAACCGCGGTCACAGATGCAAGTTGGAAATACCCCACTCCAATCAGAACTGTCGCAGGTATTTTTATTCTGTGCGTATTTGTTTCGCTTGGAATTCCCTGCCAGCCAATTTGGTAAGCTCAGACACTTCTTCTATATTTAAATTAAAACTGGACGATTTCCTGAGAGCCAATCCAAATTATGCCCCGAACTATTTATAATCTATCGTTACCAGAATTATTTTGATTTTGACATTTTTCTATACACATATACACTTGTACCTATAGTTCAACTGCATGGTTATTGTAAAGTAATTGCTTTTCCAACCATAAAATCTTGAATCTTGAATCTTGAATCTTAAGGTTAAACGACACGCAGATACCGAGATCTTAATCTGCGGTGGTTTAGACGAGATCTTGCGTGCCAAGTGATACGTGTTGTGCAGAGATGTTTCAAGCCGCAGCATGTGAAATTTCGCAGGATAATATCGTAACTCATTTGACCAAGGAAATAAGTTACACAGATCCCTTAAGACTTTCTTCAAAATCCACTCAAACGGGTATTTGGGAAATTTTCGCAGGATCCTGAATACATATTGAGACCAGTCATGAAATACGGTATGCAGTCATAATCTCCGTGGCTCAAGAAGGATGTGGAACTTATGCAGCGAATCTATCACCACTTAACAAAACTAGTTTTCAGAATCCGAAACAAAACTTATAAAGAAAGGATAACTCAACTGAATCTGTTCGACTTTACCTATCGACGAATCAGAGGAGACCTTATCTTACTTTATAAGACATTCCATACCCCGAAACCATCCCTAATAGGATCTATTAACGCGATGTGATACGAGAAATCATCGGACCCATGGATATTTGCTCGTCGTACCCCCTTCCCACCTGAACTCTGTCCGTGTCTGTTTTACTTGGAACATGTTACCTTCAACCGTTGCTCACTCTACTAGCTTGCATGAATTTAAACCCTAATTAGACGACTTTTTATTGCATTATTCGTTTCCCGAACACTTATATACTGCTTAATCTATTTCCTTTTCTTGTTTATAGACTTAAATTTCAATTTTTCCCATCATATGCTTGTTGTTAAGCTTGTTGGATTTCAGACCAATAAAAATCTTGAATTACCTCGAATTACTTTGAATCCTCTACAGAGGTTGCTTCATTCGAAAAGACAAGGTCAATGGTTGAAGTTTTCTCAAGACCCCGTCTACGAGTTGGCTGATCAACGTGGTTGTGCAGTGAAGAAATTTCGATAACCTCCTGGAATTTATGTTCAAACGAATGCAGGGAGTGCTCACCACTCAAAAACAGATGCGGGAGATTAAAATCGCCAATGATAAGCAATTGTGCAGTCTGGCATCTTGTTATGTATTGCAAGGATTCGATTAGTTTATCATTAAATGAGCTTTTGAATGATAGCCAGCGGTAAATGTTGGCGATCTTACAATCATCTTCATTGACTAGGTTTCACTGAACACCACATCGTATCAGGAAGGATGAGGTCATAATGATCGATTACGTTACACTGCGCTAAACGTTCATGAAAGTAAACTGCAACTCCACCACCGGATCTTCGATCGCGATCCAGCCGTGGTAGTGTGCTTATTGTGCGTTTGCATGTTGTCCTTGTAGGTCTCACACAGAACTAGTTTGTCCTTGCCTCCCCCGAACGTATCTCGAAAGATCGTACAAGGTTTCAAATAAAAATCAGAGTTGGATAATTCTGCTTGACCTGTGGCTGTTCGAACGAAGTTTAATATGCGACAGTCTTGAATAGAAACAGAACATACATATTACATGGAATTCGAATAGCATTAAGGAACCAGCTGCGTATAGTCACACACAGGAATCTCACCAACTGGTGTTCTCAGTGTGGAATATTTAAGTTGTACCCATCAGATCTGCAACCACGTGCTTCGTGCTGATGAAAAAGGTGTTTGAGTGGGTGGTTCACTGTATGCAGATTGTTTAACATCAGGAATGATGTCGTTTTACGATGGTTGAAATTGTGAGAATAAGATCGATTATATCGTTGAATATCACGTCAAGTTGACGTCATATGCGCATCCAGGTACATCGTAGGCCTGTGGGTGAAATATTGGTATTGTGAAACTAATAGAGCTGATGAAGATATGATGATCGATATGAACACAACGCTGATGATAATGATGATGTTGATGATGGTGTTAGTGATGATAATGAAAATGATTATGATGCTTTAAATGCTGGTGGCTTCATTATTTTCGCAAATAAAAGTTGAATACTGTTATGAAATAAATCAATACACAATCATAATAAATATCAACAGAACCGTCGCAATACGCAGCCTATTAAGGTTATCTAAATGTAGTTAAACCTTTTATTCGAGTGAATGTGATAAGCTTCGAACAGAGACTGGGCGGAGATGGATTTGCATTAAGCTTAATTGTTAAATTGCTTGATTGTATATTTCGACTATTTGAATCATTAGAAACAGTTGTTCAATTGTTAACACTCGCGGCTGACCGCTCGGCGTAAATATCATTTCGCGATGACACTCCAATGTCTTTGTTAACAGAACAAGCGAAATAAATCAGATACGTGGCATTGTTCTATTCGGACAATCTTATTCTATCGAGAACGTGTTGACCTCACGCATGACAGTGAATGACTATTCATTATCGATCTGACCACACTTATCCTCGTAACTTGTAGCGGTCACGTTGAAACAAAGACCAGCGTTTGAGAACGAGATTGCATATCCAATATCTAGTCGAACATGAATTTTGATAGCATTGCTAGAAATTAGTAAAGTTTATTGTAAGGTCC
>JACCGJ010023264.1:0-14642 GCA_013407085.1 Atriophallophorus winterbourni
TCTACTCGATTGCTGTCAACTTCAATTTAATGATAATGACTACTCAATGGGTCCCAAACATATTTCCTCAATAAGTAGTTGGTTCTTTTTCGACCAAAATGTTTTTCACCTTTCTCGCACGGTAACAAATTCTTTTTTTTCCTCGCAACGCAATCAGGGAACAGATGACGGTGTGGTTTCCTCGCGCTGTTCTCACGGAAGAAATCACCACGTACGTTGTTTCTCTGAACGGTGTATGAACAAATTAATGTTTCCGCTTTCTCGTTCGATTCGTTTTATTGATTGTTCTGTCCTGAATGAAACAAATTCAATGAGCATCATGTGCTAGGCGCATATCTCTGTCTCTCAATTTTCCTGGTCCGAAAATTAGATGCCTATCCTGAAACCTTGTCCAATGAACACGAAATCCAGCGTGGAATCATGATGGATGCCGAAATAATGTCAGGTTGCTCAGGCCTAGGTGGGCATTAAAGCAGTGGTTCTTAACCAGGGTTCGGTGAGTCCTTTTCTGGGGTTTGACGGTTTGGCATTAGGTTTGGGTGAACTAAGTCTAACATCTTTGGGTAGTGTTCGTTTTCCTTTTTTCCATGCCGACCTTACTATGAGGCGAGAACAACGGTCACATTGATTTGCGGTAGATATTCATTTCGTGTTTGTTTATGTGCGAAATTCATGTTGTGTTGGTCTTTTTCTTTTAACACAGTGATTTTGTGTGCAAATGACGCATGAGACAGTTTGTGCACTTATACAGTATATAGTTATATACATATGTTTTGAATTGGAACAAAAACCACATTTTATTTTTCCAACTACGAAGGGTTCGATGTATGGAACTTGTAGGGTTCGGTACCACGAAAAAGGTTAAGAACCACTGCATTAAAGGGACGATCAAAAAGGGGATGTGGCCTCGGTTGTTACTGATTACCGATAGGATTTCTGAACAGTATGTCGATCTGAAAATGATTAGTCATTGCCCTGACGGCTTGTCAGTCTCTAATCAAGGTATCGGCTTTAGGTGAACATGTGTTGGGCTCCAGTTAGAATGTGTATACCTAGAAAGCGTAGCTGTGATGCGACGTAGGTTTAAGTCTTATGTGGAATGCCTGCATGCAGAGGCAGTGGAAATCACGAATGCTGGTAGAAATGCGTTCAACAAGGTCGATGGGGCAAAGAGCACGATATGACCTCGGCACTGCAACGGACAAATAGCATTTTTAGTAAAATTTATGTATATATTTAATAAAATTTTACTTTTTTATCAGCGCGTTGGGGAAATTGACAATCCCAAGATACCAACGGCTTACAACACGAGATATCAACCAATTTTCATTCGCTTAATACGAGTTCGCGCTGAGACTGGACCTTAACGTGGTGCGATGGCTTGTGTACCTCTATTATCCCTTTGAGCACCTTCAGAGTCATACCAGGAAGGTCAATGGATAGAGGTCAGACGAAAACGGTCTCAACCTAACCCGCTGCCTTGTGGGTCAGGCTTTTTAGCCAAAGGCTTTGGTCGAGAACCATAATTGCTCTCCTGTCTAACGCCAACGCACAAATAATGGTGAATGATTCATGCAATTCTGTGCACAATCTCGATTGTTCATTAGCAGCACTTCCTTTCGCCATGAATTGTCAATGTGCCACATGGCGCTCGCCGGATGAAAGCCAACCTTCGGCGTAAATTGACCATATCGCCATAAGTGCTCGCTGGAGAGGTTGCATTGAAGACTGCCTCTCCTTATGGAATACCTGTATAGATTCAGATAATACCCTTGTGCGGTGTAGGTTCTTGTTAAAGTTCTCCGGTATGAAGCATTCAAATGGGAAACGCATTGCGGTCGAAAACTTATCTCAGTCTGTAGTTCAATAAATTTATAACACCATCTGGAGTAACTCCCTCCCAGTTTCTCTATGTTCAACTGCCAAAGAAAGGCGGAACAAGATAGCAGGGATTATGCGGGTCACCGCAATATCAGTCTATGGTACTACATAATCAGCCCCTAAGTCCCACTGGATTTCACAGCGCTCCATAGAAATTCTTCAACAGCGACGCCAAATGCCTCATTATCCTGAACACAATACAGAGCGTAGACGCGTGAGGAATGAACTTAAACGGAGCTTAAGTCTAGACAGAGAAAAGTGGTGGCTAAATAAGATCGAACAAATGGAAATAGCAAATAATGCGAGTAACGTGCGGAAACTCTTCCAACTTAGTCGATCGACTGGGCCTACGAAAACAGGAGTGAGTGAGACTATCTCTAAAATAGACGGTACTCTTATCACTAATAAGAATCGCCGCCTCTCATGATGGGCCGAACATTTTGTAGAACAATTCAGCTGGTCGCTTGCAACAGAATCATTTCCTCATCTGATGCAACGAAGGAGCCCCAGATTTCGGAGTTAACATAATGCCAAGTGGCAAGCTTCTCGACTTGGACTATGCACGGATGTGCAATCGTGCAGTACTTTGTGCTGTGCGGCTAACACCGTGCTAAATTGATTGGCCAGAGGTAGTGAGCTGCATGCTGGAACAGGCTGGAGTTTCACTACCATTTCCTGTTCTTTTTTCTTCCTCATATCTGTCGTGGCCTGGGCAACCTGACAGTATCTTAGCCCACGTGCAGTCTCTGACTGTGCGGCAATTTGCCTGGATCAGGCTTGTGCTTTTATACCATACCATAACATGCTGATGATATAGTTCTGCTCTTCGATTCGTACACAGACGCACAGGCGATACTGAACAAACTAGCTAGTATTGTGCCAGCATTTGGAATACGTTTTCGTTTAAAGTCAGATTTTATTATTAAGTATATAACGTTCGAAAAGCAGGACGGAAGCACATGACCGGTTTCGCGGTTATTGCCGCTCGTCAGGTATGCGTATCCGTGACCTGACACTCGTTCTGACTTCGTGCTAAAGCCATTTATTTGCGAATTCGAGGATAAATCCTCATTTGCAAATTGAAATTTAGCTTTTAGGTGGAGACTAATCTAAGTCCCACAGTCGGTGCAATGCAGCACTGGTAACTGTTTGGAATATTTTTGCAACATTCCAATAACAGCATGATGGTTGTTTTCGTTTAAAGTCAGATTTTTATTAATAAGTAGTATATGACGTTCGAAAAGCAGAACGGAAGCACACGACCGGTTTCGCGGTTATTGCCGCTCATCAGGTATGCGTATCCGTGACCTGACATTCGAATACGTTTTGCGCCCTCTAAGTGCAGTGTCCTGCTGCAGGACATCGACTTATCAAACAGCACTTTATTACTTGACAATCAGGCGCTTGAAATTGTAGATCGTTTTGCGTATCTCGGTAGTTGTATCAATAATTCTGCATCGTTAGATGACGAGGTCTCGGCACGCATTTCTAAAGCGACTGTAGCATTCCGAAACCTAGGTCACCTCTGGCGTCAAAAGGACTGTCTCTGTTACTCAAGGGTAGAGTCTATAAAGCGACAGTTCGGGCTGTGTTACTGTATGGGTGCGAAACTTGAACATTACGTAAAGAGCACATTAACGTCTCCAAGTATTTGACAACCGATGTGCCCTGCAACATTCTAGGAGTTAGCTGTTACAATCACGTACGCACCGATCTCTCCGAAATAAGTAGTATGTTGATGATTAGATACGCAATCACCTCATATAGTACCTGGTTTCGGATGCCGGACCACCACTTCCGAAACAGATTCTTTTTGCGACGCCACATCCTGATGGCGTAAATCTCGGGGTGGCCAAATCGTCACGTGGCATAGGCAGTTAAAAACCCTTACTAGTAACCTTTCCAAAGTCGGCGCAGCACGTCTTCAAGGCTGGTGTCCCAGCGACCAGAAATACCAATGGCTAGTTACGCTTTAGGATATGCCCCGAAACCATGTTCAATGGCGATCTTGCACTAAGCATCTTGGAGTGTTTGCTTAACCTTAAACGTTGACAAGTAGAGTGACAAGGAAAGCCTATTATGATGCATGGCAGTGAAAACCGCAAGGAGGCTGTCGTGCTGATGTCGCTCTACTCGTTCACGAAACTTGATAGAATGTATGTCTTATTGAAGGTGTCGGCACCTCTTCCCAGTCCGTTTTTGCTTACACCTATAAATTCCGTGGCTATTCAAGTCCTACCCTTCCCCATCTTTTAGGATTTTACTTATTCATGGTTGTGTGTTCAGTTAAGCATTCGGCACATGCTACCGGTGTAATGCTGTCTCTGATGACGAAAACGTCAGTTACACGTCGACTACTAGCGATTATAATAGAAATCGTATTTTACTTGTTTGTGACAGTGGAGAATCACAGCGGACAGATTATTTGTTGAACCGTGTAATACTGTCTGTGTTGATGATGAGTCCTGTTTTGCTGCGCGTCATTGACTGATACTTACTTACTTTAAACGTCTTCACATTTGTGATGTTACTCTCGTCCTGTTACTCAACTTTGAACAAATCGGTGTCTTCTATTTTTCCACTCTTTTCCGTCCCGGTTGTTAGCGACGAATCGTTCAATTCGTCCGATGTGTATGGTGCGATTCTCCCTCAAGTCATACCAGCTGGTACCGTATCGCGACGTGCCGTGGAACCTCTTTGGCTCACAGCAAGCAACGCGGACAAGAATCGATTGGGCAGTGAGATCAAAGCGATGGTGCAAGCGTTTCCCGGCCACTGCTTTGTCGGCGCGGATGTTGACTCGCAAGAAATGTGGATCGCCTCGCTTATAGGCGATGCGAGTGTCGGATTTCACGGTACGTGGAGTGTTCTGTCGGCCTCTTCCAATTGGCATTCATCATTCGTAACCGCAACGTTAGGCTTAGTGAACTGTGAACATGTAAAACATTGTTTTAGGTTCTTGTCATTTTAGTTTACGCGAACTATTTATACGGAAGATGTTTTAAACTAACAACCTGACTCACGCGTCTAAAAGCATATACCTCCGCGCCCATCTGGATCACATAGCTTAACCTCCTTGCTATTAGCTGTTTAATGTGATGGTGAACTAATTGTGATAGACGGAATTCTACTTGACCTGTTCTTACTCCTGCTCGTCGGCTGGCGAATGTTGTGTGTTGAAAGCTCTAGCTGGTTATTTTCAATTGTCATTTTCATCATGCTGGCTGTCTATCACCGCCTCTAGCCACCGCAAAAGTCGTTGACATGATTATCTACTCTTGTACCATCCTTTCGATGACTTCCCACTCTGCGTGCTCTCCTTCACAGGTGCCACCCCGTATGGATGGATGACGCTGGAGGGGAACAAAGCGGACGGAACCGATTTGCACACGAAGATCGCACAACTCGTCGGCATCAGCCGGCAGGAGTCGAAGGTTTTAAACTATGCCCGTTTGTATGGCTCGGGGTTGGAATTCGCGAAACATTTGCTTTCAAAATTCTCGAACCTCTCGGTCAGTGTCCGTTTGTAAGCGTGTCGTCGTTGTTGGAGTTACATTTGGTTTGATTATTTTGTGGGTGCAGGACTGGATTTACGAGTCATACTGAAATTTAGAGAAATCTGCTTAACGGTTCTGGCCTCGGAGCTTCTTGCAACAATGGTCATTTCATGGGCGTATATGTATGTATGAACACACACATCTGTTCCAGGCGAAGTGTCGCACAGTCACAGACTGCACGTGGGCTAAAATACTGTCAGGTTGCCCAGATATGAGAAAGAAAATAGAAATGATAGTGAGACTCCAGCGTGTTTTAGCATGCCGCTCACTACCAGTGGCCAATCAATTTAGCAAGGTGTCAGCCGCACTGTACGATTACACATCCGGCGTGGATTCCATGTCGGGATATTAGTGATAAATAAGGACGTCTTCGGTGTTTCTTTACCAGCTCTATCACTTTGTTTAAATGGGTGTCTTTTTGCATGCTTAGAGGGATGGGGAAATGTGCGTTTCAAGAATTTATAATCACGAAAACCACAGCTTCACAATTACCATAAAACGTTGTAATGTCTAATCAAACTCCCTTCGTCCTACAGAAATCGCGCCGTGTGGTAGTTGACCGTGAGACCATTGTTTATACCGGGTTTCTCTAATGACGTGCCATATGGGGTTACGCACAGTTCACCCCTAGACACTGTGAGACCTCCATCCACTAGCTTTCGGATCAACTGAGGTCAAATTTGGACGTGCACTTTAGAACGAAGTACGAGATACCGGGACTTGCAATGAAACGTTTGACCCAAAAACTTTTGCTAGTAAACTGGATCGTATGTCAATCAATTAAGACAGACAAGAAAAATCGTTCAGTCGACAAATTGTAACTCGATGTCGGGACATGTTTATCATTTTTTTTTAAATTTGTGGTGAAATTATTGTAACAGCTGAAAATTCGTGTGTACGAATAAAGTCAATTTCTTCTTCTTCTGGACGCTAACGTTGCACAATTCAGGTTACTGTAAGGTCAACGCTATTGTCATAACGATGTAAATGTTGCTGTCTAGTTCTAATATATATATATTGTTTTACCAATGCACTCGGTCAACAGATAATTCTTGTCTGTTAGTGTATCACCGCTTAATCGTTAAAATCTGTGTGATGCAAATTTGGAATACGCCCAATCCATCGATCCTCTCGCCTTTTACAGTCAGAGCAAGCAAGTTTGAAGGCCACACACTTGATGCGAACAACCAAAGGCCAACGTGTCACAGTCGATGACGCAGACGTTCAGCTGGGCACAAACGTAAAAACCAAGTGGCAAGGTGGGACCGAATCAGCTGTTTTCAATCAACTGGAACGTATCGCCCGGAGTGACGATCCCCGAACGCCGGTCTTGAAAGCTGCAATGACTCGGGCGCTGAATCCTAAACTAGTCAAGGACAACGTAAGTTTGCATTCAACTGAAATACGAATGGTTTGCATCCTCTTGATGGGCTTGCGAATCCTCTCGCGTCTAGGGCTGATGCCAGGACTAGACTGTTGTTTCGTTATTTAGGGTGAATGTCGTTGTATTCAAGATTTGCATGGACCTCCGTGTCTGGCCTTAGCTCAATATCAGCAATTTAGTCACCAATCGTCTCATGGAAAACAACTTTCGGTTGAGTAATGTTTCGCATCCGGCGCCAATACTATGATATTCTACGTCCCAATGAGGATAAAATTGATATTGCATTCAATCCTAATGTTACAACACCCAGTATATGATCCTTGATAAATTCATGCAAAGATCTCGATGTTCAATGTTGCAATCGTGGGGAAGCTATGAGCTCAGCAAAGTAACGTATTCGTAATAATAGACTTCGATCGATAAATATACACAACTCAATGTCGTGATTCAATGGGCCGACGTTAGCATGACACCTTCACGGACATACATCATAAAATATTTTTGCCAGCAGTCGGCATTTCGTGTGTTATTACTCAAGCGAGCAAAAGATGCCTACAGCAAGACAGCCACTGGTCATGGTTTCGGCATGCGTTTATATGTAACTCATCACTGCGATATCGGATCGCATGAAACCATCCGAACTTATGGAGCTTCGTTGCCAATGTCTTGAGCCGTTGGCATCACAATTACATTTCTTTAGGTCACTGTAAATGTAAAGAAAAGGGTCGTTTCGAAAGTCATTGGACTGGCATACATTTTTCTCCTAACCGGGGTAGACTGTATAGTTTGGTCCGCCACGTTCTTGCCACTTGTGCGTTTAATACGTTCCTGGAATTACGGCGGGCTTCCTTTATCTTGCATTTGCACTGTTCTCATTCAATATCCACCGATGCGATCGGATAAGGCAATTCTGTGTATTGTATTCCAGTTTCTCCCCAGTCGCATTAACTGGGTGGTGCAAAGTTCGGCCGTCGACTACCTGCACTGCACGCTGCTTGTGATGAGCTGGTTGATCAAAGAGTACAAACTCCCTGCGCGCTTGTGTATCAGCATTCATGATGAGGTGCGCTACTTGTGTCACAAGGACTCGGCCGATCGTGTCGCGTTGGCGCTCCAAGTAAGTGTCCGGTATGAATCTACCTCGATCAGATCATTTGCATGGCCTATTTTGTACCTATATCAGCTAGAAAGTGTTCCGCTTCCGAGAAGTCTGAATTTCCATTTGAATAATAATTTTCTGTGATCATATTATCAAGCAACTGTGGAAACCGCGAAAGCATTGTTAGATAAATAATCTGATACGTTGAAGCCAACGGTTGTCACAGCCGGGGGTGGTAGTAGGAATGAGCCACCTACTATCTATAAAATGCTCCCACGTGGCGTGCGTCTCAAATAGCCTCTGACAACCAAGTCCAACTCCTGGCCTGCACGAGTGGCTTTCACAAGCCCGGCGGAACTGCTCTTACTGACAGGAGAAGGGGCGAAGGCGGGTGACTGGCGCCTTAAAACCAGTTGCTCCGGGCAGATGGAGCTCGTCAGCTACTGGCAATCCATCTAGGGGAAGGAAAACCCTGACTCCAAACCCCCACTGCCTTGTGGGTCACCCGATTGCGGGAAAGGCTTCGGGAGAAAACCCTGAGGAAAAATCCGGAGAGAAGCCCCGTAGGTAGATAACTGGCGCACAGCGCGTTTATCTGCCATTTCCCTGCTGCCTTGTAGGTTGCACTTGGCTGTGCAAAGGCTAGAGAGGTGTACTCGAACAAACACCAAGTGGTGCTGGGGACATCACTTGTACACTATCCCCAAGAAACTTCATGGTGATGTCTCAATTCGAGACATCAATGAAGCCGGCTAATCCACCCGTGGAGCCAGCCGCACAAAAGTAAGTAAGTTCGTAAAACAAACCACAAAAAGATCTCTAGGCAAGTGTTCAAAACGCTTGTGAAAAACCAATGTATCTTGTTGCTCGCACCCCATGTACATCCGATTTTTGTCTGTTTACCGTCATCAGATGGAAACACACTCACTAAACCTAAACTCACTGTGTCCATTTGATGATGTGGGTTTTAACTACTTGGCTGTGAACAACGCGTTACATGGCTAGGTTCGGATAAGGAAGCATGGTGCTCGGAAATAGAATCATACAAACGCTCAAAAATCACTCGAGCTTAGATTGTGGCGAGAGAAAAACTACATCACATCGAAGGTAAAATGTCCTCTTCCGTGTCTCGGATCTGATCACGCCGCCCATCTCATGAAAACAATGGAGGCGTATCATCACTGTGAGTATGAACAAGCAGGACTACGAATCTTTTTTTCTTTTACAACGATAGAAATCATTGGAAAACAGAAAATATCACGTACAGCGTGTTCAAAAGTCGATGCCTCTTATTCTTCCGCACATAATCGTAAAAATGAGAGCTCCTATTTGCGAAATAAACTTTTGTTTGCCGTGCTATAGCCTGGTGTGAATCGCCACCTTGCCAGGAGAGGCCACTACACTCGTGTAAACTTAACTGACGCTCCGGTTCCGAAGGTTGTCATAGCCGGGGATGGCAGTGGGGATAAGCTCCCACTGTTTATAAAATGCTCCCATATGGCATGTGTCTCAAATAGCCTCTGAAAACCAAGTCCAGCTTCTGGCCTGCACGAGTGGCTCCCCAAGCCAGACGGAACTGCTTCTACCAACAAGAGAAAGGGCGAGTGACTGTCGCCTGAAAACCAGTTTGCTTCGGGCAGATTGAGCTCGTTAGCCTGAGAGGGCATTTCATCTAGGGGAAGGAAAACCTTAATTTTAAACCTCCGCTGCCTTGCGGGATACCCGATCGAAGGAAAAATTTCGGGAGAAAACCCTGAGGAAAAATCTGAAACAGAGTCTGGCAGGCGGTTAGTTGTTGCACACCACTTCTTTCTGGCAACTCCCTGCTGCCTTGCAGGTTACACTTGGTTGTGCAAAGGCTAGAGAAGCTGACTCGAACAAATGCCGAGTGGTGCTGGGGACGCCGCTTTGTACCCAAATTCCCAAGACATTTCATTGAAGCCGACTCATCCTCCAGGAGGAGATAGTCGCACAAAAGTAAAGTAACTGACGCTCCTGCAATATTCGCACTAGCTACAAACCATAATAGATAGTGGCTTTCCAGGGCGACTTGCTAACATGTATAATTTAAGTTAACAGCGTCGTGACTCGAATGACTAATCTATTATTAAAAAGCCCCTAAACAAATTTTCTTGCCTTTTCGCAGATCAGCAATCTGTTCACCAGAGCATTTTTCGCATACCAACTGGGTATGCGTGATCTTCCAGAGGTAAGGTTTCGATTGACTGTAAACCATCCACTCTCCTTACTTCTTGCATTAATATCGTGTGAATTCAATTCGTTGCAGTCCGTTGCTTTCTTCAGTTCGGTGGAAATTGATTCGTGCTTGAGGAAAAATCCAGAGGATGATTGCGTCACACCTTCGAACCCGGATGGAATCAGACGGACATATAACATAAACCCGGGTATGTTTCTTTGAAGATTTTGCATTCGTTATTCGTTTTTGTGTTCCTAATATCTCTCTCACGTTGCTTCTAGGACAATCGCTCACAATAGAAGAAATCCTTAATCGGACAGCTGGTGGCAAGCTGGATATCAAGTGATTCAATTGATTTTGTTTCATCGACCCGCATTGCAAATACAATCATATTCTAAATCATGTTTTCTTGGTACTTGTATATGTAAATGGTGAAGGATTTCATCCCAGTTGATCGGTAGCAAGTACGGAGGGCTTATCTGCTGTACAACCATGGAATAATAAAATCATAAAGAGAAGAGGACTTAAAGCGTTAGTTAACCTGTAGAAAATTAGGCACAAACACGCTGGGATGAGTTGCCTGCATTTCAAAACAAACACGCATTCCGTCAAGTGTTGTGAAAGAGTAGAGAGGCGTCAGCGCGACGACTTTCACTGTCGCGCAAAGTAACAAACTGTCCACCACGCCAGTTGACAACATACACTATTAAGCGAACACTCCAAGAAGATATATACAACAAAACTCTCCTATTTAGCCATGTTGGAACAGAGAAACGAAACGATCAAAAATTTGTGTTTGGGGAATTACCCGCAAACACAAAACTCTCCGTTTAGTATTAAGTCGACTTGTCAAAGCAATGAAGTGTTAATCATCATGCTTGGATTGTGAGTCATATAATGGCTGTACCGAAAGTTCACTGTCGTTTGGTTTGAAGGCATATATGGAAACAATTCAAGTGTCAATTTGGTGCAAAATTATTCAAGAATCGAAAACGATCTAGAAGTTGCCGCTGTTGTTACGTTAGCCTTTACTATCGCTGGTAATTCAATAGGTTTTTCATATAAATTCATTCATGATTGTGGGAAAATGAATGACATGAAAATTCCTCTAGATTCTGATGAAACGGGATTTTTCTGCAAAGATTTCGTTAGATACCGGACAAAAACCTCGTGGGCAAAGCAACCCTATTTATCCACCGCAAGACTCGCTCAATTAGAACGAGGAGTCGATAACAGAGACATATGTATCTATGGGCATTTTTAGCGAGAACCCATCGCTCAGCTACAAAATTCAGGAGTGCTATGAAATTTCCTCCTAAATGACCCGTTGGTTTTATTCGGTCGATATCCACCATGAATGTACCTGATCGTGTCATACTCATCGCCTTTCACATGATAATATAGTGCCATTTGAAAGTATCAATCTCTTATAGCGATCCGTGGTGCCCAATGGATCGGCCCCGTCGGTATTATCTAAATTCAGTAACCGAAAGCAAGCGCCCGCTCAACCTCATCTTGAAGATTGTCGCCCCCACAGTTAGCGCTCTAAAGTAAGTTCTTTCTACCTCTTAGGCTCAGCGTCCATAACGGAAATCACTCAGCTTTTCTTCGTGTTTTGCGTGGTTGATCCAGGTTTTGCTACCATAAACTAAGGCGGTAAATGATCAGTAGTGTCGCGGAAATCAAGTGCGTACGTGTTTACGATATGAGTACCACTGATTGTAGATCGATAATGAAACTGAGTCGAGTGTTCAATCCATTATTTGGGTATAATTAAACCGTTTGTGCCTAAAAAACGAACGAGCTTACAGGTGCCCAAAACCACAATGCATATGACTGAGACAGGATTGCAAATTCATTTTCCTTGTGTATTGTGGACTGTACCTGATAAGTGATACAGAAGTGACAAGAAATTTTAAAAGAGTGTATAATGATATACAGTTTTGGATACTCTGCAATAACCGTCGCAACTTTATCACAGATGGAGCACATTTTTCAACAAAAAATTAATCCCCACGGATTATCGTTACCCTAAATTGGCCTGTGAAGAAGAGTGATCATAAACTCAATCAGCTTACATGATGGTAAATCTTCATAGTCAACAGAAACTTCGCAATTTAGTCCCAGATTGTATAGTGCGCCTCTTAGCAGACCTTTGGGGAAAGCCATGAACTAAAGAAAATGATTGTGAGGTGAAATACCTTGGAAATATCTTGATTGTGGCGATTATTGCTTGAGAATCGCTCAAGAAGACAAAATGTCGATATTGAAAGTACGTAAACATCCTACAATATTTTATGTTGATCAGCATGGTACTTGATGGTCAGTCTTCAGTGTTTCGACTTGCTTATGAAAGACGGAAGCCCAAAAGTCCGTACAAACGTATTTGATCACATCTAATTCCGTGACAAATCGAGGACGATCTTTAGTATGCCTGTCTGTTGATATCCTAAAGGAAAAGGCTAACCTTTCGGTCAACTTCTGGCCAACGGTAAATCCGATTGAGTCCAAAAGTTGAATTCGGAGCTGAACTGGATTGGTAGACTGTAGTTAAGAATAGGAGAATGAAATAATGTTTACCTTACTAGTCGAATCAGATGCATAACGAACGATTTCGGTTAAAAGTGCGTCGAAGGCGTCGAATGGAGGAATTGAAGTCGGCATTATGTTGCAAGCGTCTGAAAGAAAATTCATATAGTGGACGAAAATATCGACAAAATTAACCATTTCAAACTCGCCGTCTTGGATAGAACATAGTAAAGAACAAAAAGCTAATAAAATACACCCTATCGACGATCCAAGCAACTAGTAAAACGGAGAACAAAGAAAAATCCTACATTGAAAGTAGGCGTATGAACTACAGTGGTCACATTTTGGTCTGGCACAGACGAATGCAAAGCCATTTTGTAACGTTGCAGTTAAGGTACGAATGACCGAACGTCAACTGAGGCATTGTTTTAAGTCGTTGGTTAGGACGAACGAACGCCATCGAGAATAGGCAATTCCTTAAATTAAGTCAGATTAGGAAAACCTGGTGAGGGTTTGAAGGAAACCGGCTGGCACGATCTCTCTCTCTCTCTCTCTCTCATTATATATGATTATATATATATATATATAAATATATATAGAGAGAGAGAGAGAGACTTAACTGGGACTCGCATGCAGCTCAAAAGCGATAGTAAATCAGTTTAGCACGGCATTAGCTGCACAGTGCAAAAGTAATGCACGATCGCATATTCGTGCATTATTATATGAGAGTCCATGACTGAAACAACCCTTTGCCAGTGTACTTTACACCTATACAATATGATCATTCGGTTGAGTTCTAGTCTGAATACAGTCTGTGACTGCTAGGTATGAAGAGTAATTTTGTTCAAACACCTACCAGATGGAACCCCAGGCTTCTTGCACAAAAGATGCGTATGTTACCAGTAGAGTAGTGAACTCGATTGACCGATCATTCTCGAGAACAACCTTTGGCTATTCACGCCAGTTTGGTCCTAGTCACATCATAGCAATACCGATAGTTCATGTGATGATGGTAGATGTGATGCTGCGGACCTGGTTTATCAAGCGGATGAAAAGGAGAAAACCACTCAGTTTATCTATAAAATGGCAACTATTTCCAGCTCCTGGTCTGTGTGAGCGGCTTTCACAATTCATTCAGTTTGCACTGTCGCGTACATCATGATCATGATCATCATCATGAAGCACAAAGTTCCAAGAAACATGAAGAAAGAAATGCAGTTAAGCAATCACGTAAAAACGAAAGCAAGCAAGCGGTATTTGTAAAAGCAAAAAGCAGCTCGTTTTCATAGTTTCATTGCATGCAATTTTGTGATTTCTTTCTTTTTTATCAAATATAATATTAGAATATCGGATAAAAAATGACAATAAAATACACCGGTGCCAATTACTTCGGTTTGCAACCATATCTCGTAAAGTCACCAGCCAACTATTGGGTGGATCTTTTGGAACCCACCCAGGAAAACGAATACGCCCCACCGAGCCTAGCACTACGGTGAGTTTCTTCATCCCAAGGCGCCACGTCATGGACCGGCCAGCCGATCATTTCTCCCAGCTTATACCAGGCTTTGCGAATAGGGCGCGGTATGGTAAAAGATGATGAGGCATTCTTAAAACGTCCCAACCATTGCAAACCAGCAAGCTTTCGCATCTCTCTCGGTTCGTGGTCCTGTTTCTCTTGGTTCAATCACCTGTTTGCAGACATCCATATTTGTAACGCGATGCTGCCACCGAATGGGCGTTGACGGCATAAATGGCTAATTCGACACAACCGCCAGCAGAGATACAACTGCCGAGGTAGACAAAGATATCAACAATTTCTAGATTGGCATCACACAAAGTTACATTTGGAAGTGATACACTTGAGTCCTAGGTAAGTATTTATACTTTTTAGGTGCCCTACACTGAAGCGCCAGGCAGTCCAGAGCATGTTGCATTGTATGATGGTCATCTCCCAGAAGTGAGATGTCATCTGCACACTCTAGATCGGTAGCTCTC
>JACCGJ010023266.1:0-41173 GCA_013407085.1 Atriophallophorus winterbourni
ATCCAAATTGTCGAATTAATAACCCAAATTACCAGGCCGCGTGCAACATAACCCGGACTTTTGTTATATTGTTTCTGTTCAAATACCGTCGAGAAGAGCAAATCACTCAGAATCGACCGATATTCTTTTGAAATCGGTGAGATCGAAAATCGTGAAATCGCAACAGTTCTATCCTACCTCGTTCGCTTTTCATCGTTTGGATCACTTAACTCCGATCCAACGCATTCACTCCACCGCTAGTTATCGATCGATCAATAACTGCACTGAGTCACCCCTCACCGGATTGAAACAATGACACGCAGGTTGACCCCGAAAACCCAAACAAAGAAGACTGCACGTGATGTGTGCAAAATTTGCAACAAAGGGGTAAGCGCTAGATCTCATGTCGTTAAATGTTTCGGCTGCCTGAGTAAAATACATGTCAATTGTGATAAAGCCCTAACAGAGGAAGTGGCATCGATTATCAACAACGTGGATTTCCCCAGTGTCTGTTACATATGCATTTCATGTCGAAGCAAACAGTCTAGCAACAATCCACACAACGCTGCCTATGAGGCAAGGCTTGAGCTTTGGTTAGAAATTTTAGAAAATAATTATCGAATTATTGAGGAAAGGCTTAAAACACTCTTGATGGATAAAATTGCCCAGCGATTCAACCCGAAGCAGATGATGCTCACGATAACAAAAAGCAATCTGAACTTCATCAATCGACGGAACTGTTGAAAAAAAGTCAATAATGTACCATCGATTCCAGACTCAGAGGTTACGTCCAAAGAGCTCGAAGTGAACGCGTCTCATTCCAGCAAGCTAACATTCGCCCAGATGGTGTCTAAAGGTGATAAGTGTTTGGCGTTAGAATTGAGCCCTAAACCTCAGGCGAAAGAGGAAGTTCAAAGCAAAACGGTTCCATATCACAGGGAGCAAAAACATTTGATAAAACGCATAAAAAATTTAAGTGTAATATGCACCAATATTCCTGAGTCAGAGGTGACGCTCTTTCAAGAAAGGCAAAAGCATGACCGCGAAAACTGGTTCGTCGTTTGTAATCGAATCGGCCTAGACAGTATACACCCCGTGTCGGTAACTCGATCAACTCGTCATACGAAATCCCCGAATCAAGATAAACCACGTCTCCTTAAAATCACTTTCGCAAACGAAAAGGACATGGAAAATGTCCTAATAAATTCGTATTTGCTCCGAACGCAAAGTGACCTACCCAACCGTATATACGCTTACGTACCTTGGTGGGAAAGGTCAAAAGCACCGAATAAGCGGGATCAAACAGCACCGAGGAGTATTATTTTGCTTGACGTTCCAGAAAATTCGGGCACCACAATGGGCTTCGAAAACAAAGAGCACGACCGTAAACAATGGTCATTTATAGCAGAAAATATCGGTTCCCAAAATTCTGTAGTTGTCGACACATACAGAATACCTCGTTCGCCGAACTATCACGGGAAAGGGGCAAATCCACTTAAGGTTACGTTTCTTTCAAGTAGCATGGCGGATGATGTTCGAAGCAAGCTAAAAGTGAACAGAAACAGGTTACCTGAAAACGTTAGACTGTGCAACTCAAAAGCCGCTGTTGAGGTCCACCTGGAGCCTTTAATTACGCAATTATCCGAAACTGGTGCAAATTCGCAAGCGAAATTACTTCAAATTGCTTCAAAAAAACGATCTCGGTCCGACGTCAACATCGTCGGACCAATAAATACTAATACTGACTCGGTGTTACATTCTAAAAACTCACTTAAATGCATCTATACCAATGCTCCAAGTTTGTTCAACAAATTGACTGAACTGACCGAGCTGTGCAAACGATACACGCCAGACCTCGTTGCTGTTACTGAAACCTGGTTTCAATCCTGTATGACTGAAAGTGAACTCTCAATCCCCAACATGATGCTAATACGGAACGATCGCCCAAGAAAAAGGTGGTGGTGTGGCTTTATACTGTCACGAACGTCTTCAGTGCATGAAAATTTACGATCCAAACCTTGATTTCGAAGATACCCTGTGGTGCAGTCTCACGAATGTGTCACAGGACGATTGCATTCTTGGAATCATATATCGCCCTCCAGCCTCGAATGATACGCAAAATGACAGGTTATTACAAGCGCTAAATTACGCCGGAGAGAAGCGTAGCTCGCAATTACTACTCATCGGGGACTTCAATCTTCCTCATCTCTTTGCCAGATCCGATCACCATCTACACACATTTGATCACAAATTTCGTGAGGTGATCGACATGATTCCACTGCATAATCATGTGTTTGACTTTACTCATAGAAGAGGATCAGAGTTGCCATCAATTTTGGATCTAATCTTTACTTCAGAGAAAACAGCAGTTGAGGGTGTTGACTACATTGCGCCCCTCGGTCGGAGTGATCATCTGGTGCTAGCCTTTGAGTTTGTTTGCAGTGCTAGACGAGTTTGTGCGTCCTCCAAATAATTCAGAAAGATCGACTACGCTGGTCTACGTGGATCGCTTGGGCTAGTAAATTGGCAAGAACTTGATCAGCACAACACCGAAACACAATGCAGTGAGCTCACGAAAATACTTCAGTCAAACATAGATCATAATTCGCGATTTGTTGATGAACGACGGGCAAGTGACTTCCGATTTGAGCTTCGCAGTCGCACAAAAAATGGCTCGGGAAGCGAAACTTTGCTTGGACTGAACGCCGAAAGACCAGAACTGATGCCTCTTGGCAGCAATTTTCTAAAATTCGTAACAAAGTGAATGCTCTCGTCAAAGAGGACAAGCAATATAACCATTGCTCTCTGTGTTCGAAAATGGAAGAAAACCCTGAACTTCTCTATCGGATTGTCAATGCTTGGTCCAGTGTGAAACCAGGGGTGTTTCCTGTTATTTCTGAGAATGGATTAACAGTCACAGCAAAGGAAACGGCTGATACTCTCGCTCAATTTTATGAAAAGGTGTTTAGCCCGATAACGGTTGGGGCGAATGTGAATTTACTGACAACGAGTGTATCTCAACAACTGAATGATATTGAGATTAATTCAGCGATTATACGAAGACACTTGTGTCGACTAAACCCTAGGAAATCTCTTGGAGCCGCTGGAATAACACCAGCACTACTACAATCCTGTGACCAGCAGCTGTGTGAACCACTATGCAAATTGTTCCAACAAAGTTGATCACTTCCTGTTGCTACGGAAGCTGAAACAGATTGGTATTGACGGGCAGCTACTCGTGTGGTTCGAAAGCTACCTTAATGGGCGCAAGGCAACCGTTCGAGTTAACGGGGTACAATCACGAGCCATTAATACCTCCAGTGGTGTACCGCAAGGTTCCGTTCTCGGTCCACTGCTTTTCTTAGTTTACATCAATGATTTACCTGAGACGCTCTCATGCAAGGTAGTTCTTTTTGCGGATGATGGTAAACTTTGGATGCGAATAAAATCAACTGCAGACTGCGTAAAAGTGCAAAGTGATTTAGATGCACTACACGAATGGTCAGTTAGAAATAAACTGCCGTTCAATTTTCAAAAATGCAAGTTACTGCAAATCGGTGAGCCCTTTCAGTACGAATATCACTTTGGGCAGACGATTTTGAGCTGGACGGAATCGGAGAAGGATCTTGGAGTCTGGATATGTGGCAGCCTAAAGAACAGCGTGCATTGTGAGGTCATTTACAAGCGTGCTTCAAAGCTTCTAGGTATGCTTCGACGGATCTTCAGAACCTTTACGCCTGTAACGTTGACAAGAATCATGAAGACCTACTTAATTCCCACAATGGAACACGCATCGCAAGCATGGACTCCGTGGATGATAAAAGATATATTCTTGCTTGACAGGATATATCATCGTGCAACTGAACTCGTGCGTGATTTTCGAGACCTTACAAACGAGGAAAGGTTGAAAAAGCTAAAGCTCCCCACTCCCCTTCAACGAAGACTTAGAAGTGACGTTATAATTACTTACAAGATATTGGATACTCCAGATCATCCACTCAAACATTTGTTCAAATACCGTGAATCAGGAATTACACGTAGCCACTCAGCGGCACTACAAATTCTCCATTCCCGTACAAATTGTCGCCGATATTTCTATTCGGTACGTGTCTGTTTCCTGTGGAATGCCCTTCCCGGAGCAATTACCACCTCTCCCTGTATCCAAACTTTCACTCGAATCTTGGACAATTATTTGTTACATAACGATTTGACGATACTTGTGTATTCACTCAGGGTAAGCATATTACTTGACTCCAGTGACATCGTATAATTGATTTTTTATACCTCTTATTGAACGCATATTTGCTATGATATGGTAATTGTGAAGCTATGTGCTTTTTGTGACCATAAATTCTTGAATCTTGAATCTTGAATCTTGAATCCTCTGCTCAAGAAACCTCTCTGAATGAGGTCAATGTGACTAAATGTTTTAAGGAGTTGTGTCAAAACAACGAGAACATCACACAAAAGGTGATTGATTCAAGTTTCGCAAGCTCACCTGTAATGTGTCAAATCATCGAGGAATTAAATGGTCTGTGTAAGAAAATCGATTCGAAACACGTCAACCACTCTGCTCTATAAACTAGAACTCTTAATGCACTAGTATTTAACCGAGTGAAACAAAATCCTTAGAGAATCGCTGTCTCACCGAGAATTGGATTTGGGGTGTATCAGTTATCTTATCCGAATGATGGATACGAACCCTCCTACCCTATTATGCGAGTCCACCATGTATAAAAATGGAAGCAAATCAGGGCAGTTCACCAACTTGCAGCTGCCTCGGGTGCTTTGACTTAGGGAGAAACAGGATAAGAATAAGAATCGCGATTATCCATCGCTCTCGTATTGTAAGCTAACTTGTAGAACATAAAGAATTAGTTGGCTGAACTCTCATTCAGTGTCGCTGCGTTCCATCTCAGGATTATAGCGCTATGTTAGATATTGCTTTCTGTGCTTGCTGATCAACATCAGCGAACATTATCTAGTCATTAGGTGCGATAGAACTTGCGATCGGAGAGGTGATGAAGATGCACTCCTCTTTAAATATGGTCTGCGCGTTACATGTACAAGAAGATATCAATTTTTTTCGCGTTCACGAATGTTCAACATTTACAGGTATATTATTCGTCACTGAAAACCTTAAAATTGTCACGAGCATCATGAACTGCTGCAATTCATTCATCGCAATTAATTTTTTCAACGTCAGTGCCGCCCAGCAGGAGATTGAAATTCTGATTGAGATGCTCAATGGTTTGTTTCAATCATCTACGAGCGTAGAGATCCTAAATGATTTTAAACTCACGAATATGGATTATCCAGTTCCTGCAGATTATGTGACATACGGAACTTCACTCGTATCTCTTCACAAAAATGTGTTTCACCGTCACAAGAGTGATCTTATGTTTTACTCCTTCTCCTCTTGATTTTATTTTGTCATCCCAGTTTTGAGCCGTTAAATATTATAAATACTTACCATTGAAATGATTTAAAAGGCAAGCGCGCTCCGGTACATTGCCTTAGAAAGCATCAAGTGCAACCATCGTAGACGATTAAAATTTTGTAGTTATACCTAAAACGAGCTCACCTCAAGCTGCAATACAATCTAATTTTACAGGTATATTATTCGTCACTGAAAACCTTAAAATTGTCACGAGCATCATGAACTGCTGCAATTCATTCATCGCAATTAATTTTTTCAACGTCAGTGCCGCCCAGCAGGAGATTGAAATTCTGATTGAGATGCTCAATGGTTTGTTTCAATCATCTACGAGCGTAGAGATCCTAAATGATTTTAAACTCACGAATATGGATTATCCAGTTCCTGCAGATTATGTGACATACGGAACTTCACTCGTATCTCTTCACAAAAATGTGTTTCACCGTCACAAGAGTGATCTTATGTTTTACTCCTTCTCCTCTTGATTTTATTTTGTCATCCCAGTTTTGAGCCGTTAAATATTATAAATACTTACCATTGAAATGATTTAAAAGGCAAGCGCGCTCCGGTACATTGCCTTAGAAAGCATCAAGTGCAACCATCGTAGACGATTAAAATTTTGTAGTTATACCTGAAAACAGGATCACCTCAAGCGGCAATACAATCTATTTTTCAAAAATGGTTCTCGGGCTCGCTACAGAACATATGTGAACGCTCGTGTCAAACAACAGCGTATGGTTGAACAGGAACTTGAAATATGTTCGCATTGGATTCAAAACTAGTCCCGGAAGATAATTTAGCTACGCCTAGTCACAAGGTGAAGCCATCGAAAGCAATGTAAAGATCAAACTGGAGAACAGAGCAGTAGCTGATACCGACTCCTCTAATAATACTGCATTTTAGAGTTTCTAGACGTGTTCCAGACGTGATAATTCACAAAATTAACCGTATTAGCTGCTTAGCTTACTAACCTATGGCACGCTTCTTTCAGACGAGTAATCCGTCAATTTCTAGTGTGTATGACGAACTTAGCCGTGTTTGCTTCTACAATCATAAGGACCGCATGGTATGCTGCAGAATCTCACTCAATTGCTGATCAAACCGATGTGCAAAGTTTTTCATTCATATATGCACCTAAGAGTGTTGCTAGTGAGGAGAAAAAAGCAATTTCGATTACCAATACATATGAGTTGTTGCAAGTCAAATCTGATTAGCATAGTCTCGAAAGTGTTAGAAAAACGTTTGCGTGACGGAATCTGTGAGCTTCGATGTTGGTATTCTCTACTGAGTTCAAATCAACATGAATTTCCTGTGGGTAGATTCTGCTTTACTGCCTTCTTAGTTGCATCAATATATCCATTAAAAGAGTTTACTAAATGAAGCTTGTCGAAGCTTACTACCAATAATTTTTGCGAGCCTTTTGATTCCGATGTTCACCGTCTTCTAGAGATCAAGTTGGCAGCAAAATACATGAAATTTATAATAATTGCCTGAATGAAAGCATTTTTTTTACCGAAAAAGAAACATTCAGAGTTTGGGTAGCATTAACAGTTTTTCCAAACCGACGTGATCAATGTGGCATTTCAAAGTTCGGGTCTCGGTCCTCTTATATATTTGATTTTCATTGATGATATTCTGTCTACATGCAAGTGCCATTGTTTCATTTTTTGCTGATGATTAGTACTTCATCGGGATACCGGATAAAGATAATTTTGTGATGAGAAACTGTTTTTCCTTTCTTCCACCATAGGTTATAACGTAGTGCTCCTTAAATTTCATGCGGATAATCTCTTGGCTTCCTGCTCATCGAAGATTTCAAACTAACAAAAAACGTTTTGCAGTGACATGTGCTTATCCGCCGCTTTCCAACAAAAATATTCTGGACGGACGATTGGCTCGTACGCCACTTGACGTCCTATGCTAACTTAACTAAATTGATAGACGACCTTGAGTGGATCATGAGGTAGTCATAGCAGCGGGGAGTCCAACGGAACCTTCGTAAGCACCAATACTTTTCAACACTGGTTTATAAGATTCCGAATCATGTGCCGAGTACTTCCATCAGCGTCGATGCTTTACAGTCCATTAGAGAATTTTGATTTCTGGTTATGGCTGATTTCAATTAATGACATAAAAATGCCACTGCAGCTCAATATTTCGGTCTAAAATTATGATTATCAAGCAGCAATCATGATGTATTTTCGATAAACTACGAAGAATCAGTTTAACCACATCTAGAATATTTTTTCAAGCGTGGTGCCCTTCCTACAGGATGGACATCGTGTAACTTGGAAGCAACTTGTAGGACTGAGTGTCAATGAAGAAAAAGTTGCTATACACGCCTGAAGTCATTAGATCTTATCTCCCTTAGGCGCCATCGTTAGAAGCTTGTTTGAGTGAAACAGATATGATCAAAAGGGGTTAAGTAGCGTTTGAATATTCGACTACCTCACCCTAAGCTTCGGATGGGTACCCACGGTCATTCACTTGAACTTATTAAAAAGCGATATCGGCAATACTCCAAGAAACATTTTTTAATCTTGAGCTGGTAAATTTCTCCAACAGTCTCTCAGAAGAACTTATATTCTAGAGTTCTGTTTTCGTGATTGAAGCACAATCTTTACCGTTATTGGAGCATTTTATTTTCAGAATTTTTACTTTGGTTGTAATCCAAGAATAGGTAGACTACATGTATAAGTGTTCTTCCATTTTTAAGATCATTCCCTCATATTCTCTAGCATTCCTGTTTTCTTTACACGATTCTAATTCAGCTTATCTCACTGTGCAGGTGATGAAAAACCCCAATTTTTTATCATCTGCTAAAAGAAAGGGCCACCTAAAAATATTCCTATTCACTTTTTGCGTCATGGTTGTAAAATATTCCAAATGGATAAAAGTAACCTTATGTTAATAGTCATTGTTTATCAACAGCTTTTCACTGAAAGAAAGACGCTCTATTGGCTCGTCAGCCACTTAAAATTCTTTGCAAAGTTGATTGAAAAATAGGGGAGTGGTAATAATGCATTTCAGTTCACTTCATTTGGCACATGACTGTAAATGGCTGGTGAGCCAATTGGGCTCCAAAAAGCGTCCACCCCTGCCAACGATGTTTCTTTGTTATTTCGTATCCTCGTCGAATGCAATGATACGTCGGGTGTTTTCCAGACCATCCTTTGGTCAAAGGTATTTGTAGCTGCGACTGAGAAAACCGGAAGGGGTTTCATTTCACTAAACTGGTGAGAGGTTACCAAGGAAAACATTTCTGCGCACACTTGAAACGTGACATTTGAAACAAGGCATTTTATAATTGGATTTTTGTGCAGTTTTTGTTCAAATCGTGGTAAAACCGTGTAAATTTAAAATACAATTATTTTCATACTAATGCTATCGACAGGTGACTTGAATATTCATGGAAAAAAGTCAGGGAAAAGCTCATGCCACGAGGCATCCTCACCCCTTTTAAACGCACATACTGATATGCAAGCGATTGGTTCCTCGAGCAGCTTATTTCAAGAGCTTACCACTAAAGAAGTGTTTTCTAAGATTCATACGATTGTATTTTTTGCGAGCTTCAATGTATGCCCTTTAGTTGAATGGTTGATCGCTCGAAATCATAGGTTTTGACTACTCTCCTCGCCTATGCTTTCCAGGATTTTGAAGGTTACTATCAGGCCACCCCGTAGATGCCGAAGTGAGAAGAGACTTAAAGAAATTAGACTTCCTCGTAGGGTTTCCCAGACATACCTTCAACCATTTTTGTAACAGCACTTGGACCCCCTCTAGTAGTAATATTTCTTTTTGGAAGAAAATGCTCCTGAATTGCATGCAGTATTCGGAATGCGGCCTGAAAATCGCCATATAGAGGTGATAAACACTTCCGGCGTTTTACATGTCAGAACATATTTAAATCAGTAGTTCTACTTAAGCTCGTTGTGCAGGTGAGGCATATTGCGCAGCCCATTTGATGTCCGCTGTTACGACTATACCTAAATCCGTAACCCAATGAATAGATTCAAAGTCGACCCTACCTCATTTGCAGTTATTGTAATTTTGTCGACTGCTGCAGACAACATATATCATTTTTTACGGTTCAGACGAAGATATCAATTATGTGACCATTTAATGACCTTTTCAATATTTTTCAACAAATCATCGTGATCACTGGATCCGGTGAATTTGATATAATCAGCAAACATGTAACAGGGACATGACAACCACGATGCCAGATCACCGCTTAAGATCAGAACGAGAATTAGGCCTAATACTGAACCTTGTAGGATCCCACTGGTAACTGTTGCGAATTCAGAGGTAGTATCGTTTACAAGGAGCTGGAAGGATTTATCAAGAAGAAAACTGGTTATCCAGTCGTGAAGCTTACCAGATACGCCTTTGGCCGCGCGCTCCATATATAGAAACCTAAACTCACCAAGTCGAAAGACTTACTAAATTCTAAGTAAAAGAACTCTATCTGCCCCCTTTCACCAAGTGTCTGGGAAACTTCATTTTAAAAGCATAGACGATTCCAGATACATTACCTCTTTTAAGAAATCCATATTAAACAGTGACCCCGCGAGCTGGGAAGAACTTGCTCTTGACCGCTTACTTTGAAGGCATTGTGTGAAGCGTCGTCTGCAAGCCGGGGAGGAGCAAATACACCTCTTGGCTGCTGAACGCAGATCACGCCACCGGCGTGCAACTGAGGCAATACAACAGAGTTCTGACTATCGTTGCAAGCGCTGCGGGAGAGATTGTTCCTCCCGAATCGGAATGTTTAGTCACTCAAAAAGCTGCAAAACATGAAATTTATGCGATGTGATGTACATCTATGGTCGATATCGACCGGAAGAGGCCAACAAACAAACATTAAACAGTGCCTAATGATGAATTGCGCACAAAGTGGCTGCACAATTCATCCCTGATAAGTCTTTCGAAGGCTTCACATAAACTCTAGCCCAACATACCGGTAGGAAATTCTGAACTATGTTCGCGCAACTTTCGTTTGGAATAGGTACGACAATGGCTTTCTTTCAGTCATCTGGTAGGCTGCCCTTGCAGATCGATTCGTTTTACAACCTAGAAAGACGCTTTGCTAGCAGATAAGTTCCCTTTACAATTATCGGATGCACACTGTCGAGTCCGGCGGATTTATTTCCGTCTACATTCTGTACATTTCGATTCAGTTTATTTCTCACAGTTTGGATTATGGCTTAGTCGCAAATTAGGATACAAAATCGGTTTCGGTGTGCGTTCGTTGCTTCCAGCAATATCACCACGGATGTCTTCCGGTATATGAGTAATCTGGAATATAGCAGAAAAAATCTATCCCTAATTGCCGAGGAGGCATTTGTGCCTTTCAAAAAATCATGAAAAAGACGCCAACAATTCATTTAGAGATAAAAATAAGAAAACATTGAATTTATAGCAAATATTTAAAAAGGGATGAGAATCGAATAATGAAAAAATCAGAACAGATACTTGTCTTGAAACCCTCTTTATAGTTTATTGAACAACATTATTGTGAAGATGATTTCAGCGCATTTCTATCATTTCACTTAAAAATGCCTACAAAACTACTTTTCATATGTTGCTTTCCCAGTTCGAATGGATGAATTTAAGTGAACACACATAGCTTGAGCTTGAGTACACACCTTTTTGAATAACATCAGTTAAACCACTCACGATTTTGGAGATTTTAATGAGATTACCTGCTAGATTTTCCTTTTTAGAAAGCAAAGATCGAGACTTAGCAGTTTTTTCACACACGACATACCCAAACTCACCAAAGATGCGGCCTCACGACCTGTGATTTACTGAATAGTCCACAGCTGGATGTATGTGTGTATTGAGTACCGTTGATAATGAGTGCTGTGGAAAACTTCTAAAATTAGTCTGAGTAAGCCGATTACGCTATATGCACGATTATAGTCGAACAGAGGTTCCGAGGTTGTCACGGCCGGGACGGTTTTGGGGATGAGCTCCAAATTCCAAATATGCTCCAATGGCACGCGTCTCATATAGCCTCCGACAATCAAGTCCAGCTCCTGACCTGCACGCGTGGTCCTGTGTTACCCGGCAAAACTGCTTCTACTGACAGGAGAAAGGGCGAAGGCAACTGGCTGGCGCCTCGAACCCAGTATGCTTCGGGCAGGTGGAACTCGTGAGTCCATGAAGGCGGTCCACCTAGGGGAATGAAACCCTTATCTCAATCCTTCACTGCCTTGTGGCTACATCCAATCATAGAAAAGGTTTTAGGAGTCAACCTCGAGGAGAAATTCGGAGCCGGAGTCCCGTTAGGCAGTCCGAAGTTAATTCAACCTCGTCCTGCCAGCTCCTGCGACGGCATCGTTGTCCAAACGTATTAGTCAAGCTGTTCCTTTGGTTTCAGTGGTGCCGTGGACAGAAAGCACTTGCTGCATGAGCCACAACTAGTTCTCCATATTGAACTGCCCTGGCGTACATCACAACGCACCAATGTAGAGAAAACTCCATTCCGTTTCTACGGAGAATAACACGGGAAGCAGCAGATACCGGTTAAAAGCTATGGCCCGACTGGCGTAGAGCTGAGCGCCTGGGGCTGCTTCCGACGGCAGGAGAGGCTTCCAGGTCTCATTAAACCGCTACCGCCCGCCTCAAGCTGGGCAGCCATCAGTCAATAAGGTGCCGTCTCGCCACGGTCTGCTATCCTTATTGGGTACATGGGGATTAGAAATCAACCGACAAGCAAACTGTTTTTTTCCGCACTGGCGAATCAAAATACCAAACAGCGAATGACTGTTCATAAACTTGGAACCTGGAACGTCCGACTCATGCTTCAAGGATTTCATGACGACGTCTCAAATATCAGAGGCGTAAGAAAGTCCGCGTGATTAAAAATGAGCTAAAGAGGCTGAATGTCGACGTGACTGCCCCATAAGAGACGCGATTACCAGACACTGGTAAGCTAACAGAAAGAGATTACACATTCTTTCGGAAAGGAAGAGGTTCCGATGAGCCTCGACTGCATGGTGTTGGGTTTGCCGTGCGAGACGACATATCAAGAGCAACTGAACCGAGCAGCAGTGGGAGCGAACGGATTTGGACTTTAAATCTGAGGTGCATTACTGGTACCATTACGTTTGTCAACGTCTATGCACCGACGATCTCTGCGACGCCTGCTAAAAGAGACGCTTTTTATCATAACTTGACAGCCGTCCTGAAAAACGTGTCACAGAAAAATTCTGTAGTGGTATTGGGCGATTTCAATGCCAGATTCGGTGCAGATTACGAGTCTTGGTAAAACTGTCTCGGAAGGTTCGGTGTAGGTAAAACCAATAAAAATGGACAATGCCTTTTAGAATTTTGCACACAGTTCAATCTTTGTGTTAGTAACACTTTCTTTCAAACAAAACCGCAGCATAAAGTCTCTTGGAAACATCCTCGCTCTAATCATTGGCATCAGCTTGATCTTATTCTTGTTAAGCGAACTATTATATGAAGCGTACTCCTCACCAGATCATATCAAAGCGCAAACTGCGACACTGATCATTCACTGGTCTGTTCAAAACTGAAGCTTCCCCACACGATATTTCACCGCATCAAATTGTCTGTTGAGTCTAGGATAGACGTCACTCGCATGTACAAACTAATCTAACTGCGAGATTCGCAATAGCCTTCACAGCGGAGTTCAACAAGACAACCCAACTTGAATCGGCTTCAGAAAATTGGGAATTGATAAAAAGCTGCATATGCCGAGTCGCACTTTGAACGTTCGGTCCGAAAGAAGCTCGAACGAGCGACTGGTTCGAAGCGGAAGCTTCTGAGATGACTGCTGTGTTGGATGAAAAAGGCTCAGCATTCTTGAGGTACAAAGATATGCCAACAGATGAAAAATTACGTTTTCTGAGAGCAGCTAGAAATAAGGTCCAACAGACTGCAAGGCGATGTGCAAACGACAATTGGACTGAAGTTAGCCTCAACATCCAAAAAGCTGCGGATACCGGAAATTTCCACGGTATGTATGACGGGATCAAGAGAGCCATTGACCCAAACGAACTTAAAACGGCTCTCATCGAATCTTTATCTGGTAAGCCGATTGTCGACAAAACTCAATAAATGGAGAAATTGGTAGAGCACTTCTCATCTCTCTACTTTAATGACAGTACGAATAAAACCTTATTCTTATTAGACATTAAATTTTTTTTCTTAATTACTGTATATTCGTTCCCATTATTGAACGGAAAAAATGTTTAAAAATCCCGCTCACTTCGGTCGTTTGCACCGTTATATTTTCTTTTGCTCTTCCAATTTTGATAAACTGATCATGTATTACATGCCTTGGATGTCCAAGAATATATATTATTATTATTGCATGCACTTGAAAATGTCGAGCTGTTGCCCACCATTGCCCACCTTTTACTGTTGATGAGCTCAATAAGGCAATCAACCGCTTAGCGAATGAGAAGACCCCTGGTGACGACGGAATTCCACCTGAGCTCATCAAATGCGGTAGAGCAGCATTTTTACAACATCTTCACCATTTGCTTCTTCAGTGCTGGCAGGAGAAGGTGTCCCACAAGAGATGCGAGACACGAAGATCATTACGCTATTTAGAATAAGGGTGACAGAGGCGACTGCAACATATACAGAAGGATTTTCCTTCTGAATGTTGTAGGCAATTTGTTTGCTAAAGTCTTACAGATCCAGACGCAAGTTTTAGCTTATAGAATTTACTCCGAATCTCAATGTGGCTTCCGCAAGGAAAGATCAACTAATGACATGATCTTCTCCCCGAGACAACTTCAAGAAAAGTGTCGGGAACAGCGTATGCCAATATACGCTGTTTTTATTTATTTAATCAAGACATTCGACTACGTCTGCAGGGAGGGTCTTTTCAAAATGCTTGATCTGATAGGCTGCCCCCCAAGGCTGCTCAGACTCATTTTTTCGTTCCACTAAGGCATGAAAAGCTTAGTCCATTTTAACAGTTGCAGTTCAGAAGCATTTGAAATTCGCCGAGGCGTCAAACAAAGGTGTGTTCTTGCTCCTACGCTGTCCAGCAATTTCTTTGCTCTGCTTCTGAAGCACGCTTTTATGACGAGAACAGAAGGCATTTACATACGCACGCGAAGTGATGGTAAGCTTTTCAGCCTGAACCGGTTGAGAGCACAAACCAAAGTACGGAATGTGATAATCCGTGACCTGTTGTTTGCCGACGATGCAGCCTTTATTGCTTACTCCCAAGAGAACCTACAGTCGCTAATGAACTGTTTTTCGTCGGCATGCAAGGAGTTTGGTCTAACAATCAGCATGAGCAAGACCAAACTCCTTGGTCAAGGGAGTGCATCACCACCAATTATCACTGTTGGAAACTGTCAGCTTGAATCAGTACATCATTTCGCATATCTTGGTTCGACCATTGCGGATAACCTCTCGCTAGACACGGAGATTAATAAGCGGATTGACAAAGCGGCTGTCATTTTGTCCCGATTGAACTCTCGTGTTTGGGGTAACCGCAAGCTGACTGTAAAGACAAAGATGATGGTATACAGCGCGTGCGTACTGAATGCTTCACTATACGGCTGTGAAACCTGGACCACCCACGCAAGACACGAACGGAAGCTGAATGCTTTCCTTCAACGAAGCATCCGTCGTATCTTGAACATATCGTGGATGGAAAGAGTAACTAACGCTGAAGTGCCTGCAAAAGCTGGTCTACAGAGCAATTTCACCCTACTACGTTAGCGCCGCCTGCGGTGGCTTGGTTATGTCTATAGAATGGAAAATGGTCGTATTCCGAAAGATCTACTCTATGGTGAGTTGCAATTAGGAAGTCGACCATTTGGCAGACCGCACTTGCGGTACAAAGATGTTTGCAAAAGAGATATGAAAGCTCGTGACATTGACCCCACGAGCTGGGAAGAACTTGCTTTCGACCGCTTACTTTGGAGGCATTGTGTGAAGCGTCGTCTGCAAGCCGAAAAGGAGCAGATACAGCTTTTGGCTGCTGAACGCAGATGACGCCACCGGCGTTTAACTGAGGCAATACAACAGAGTTCTGACTATCGTTGCAAGCGCTGCGGGAGAGATTGCGTCTCCCGAATCGAACTGTTTAGTCATTCAAAAAGCTGCAAAACATGAAATTCATGCGATTGTGATGTACATCCATAGTCGACATTGACCGGCTGAGGCCAACAACAACAACCAGTCGGACTGAGAGTGCCGACTGTTTTTCAAATTTTCGCACACCCAGATACCGAGATCTTTCTGCGATATACTTCACTCAAGCGTGGGACTGCCAAGTACGTATGAGGTAGGGAGTGGTTTCACAACTTGCAACCTTTTTCACTCGCGAAAGCTGAGAAGCATCTTGTTTTGAATCGACCACTGCTGTAGCTTATTGATATTTGTTTGTAAAACTAGTCAATCCTCAACAGAGTTGACCTTCATCTGAATTTTATCATCATCGGGGTAAAAAGATTACATTGTACTTGTTTCGGTACATCATTTGTAAATATAAACAACAGTATTGGACGGAGTCGGATTTTGTAGCCACCCGAACGTATGCATCTGTGGTGAGGGCGAATATAAGTTCTAAGACTACACCAGGCAAGGGGATAGCACACAAATCTAGCCAGTTTCAACGTTCTTCTAAGCAAGCTACCTCTCCTAAGGTGGTAAATGGAGTCAGATCTTCAAGAAAGCGTGCAAACAAAAAGGCGGAAAAATTGCACCCCCCGAGGATGCAGACTTTGTTAGCCAGCTACGTCGTCCACAGCAAGCTTCCTCTCCGAAGGTGGTCAACGTAGCCGGAACTCTAAAAAGGCGTATCAAGATCAGTAAAGCCCCTCCTCGAAGAAAGCGACACGGAAATGTTGCTGGCTCACCCGAACTGAATCGTGTTATCCAGGAATTAAACGGTTTACGTGAGCAATTTGAGTCACTGACGGCAATTCTTCTTTTTTGAAAACTAGAACCCGAAATGTACTAGTTTTTAACCGAGCGGAGCCTTTCATTGAGAAATCAAAATGTCGAAGATATTTCGATCACAGATGTATCAGCAATCTAATGTGAATGGTAGGTCTGAGGCATTTTACTCCCACGGAGCGAGTTCACCGTGTAGGTAGATGGAAGTTGGATAACCGCCCTAGGCCAATCCTCGTAGAATTCAAATACCAGGCGGATCAAGATGCGTTATTGTCTAGGGCTGAATACATCGCCAAAACAAATCTAGACAAGCTTCAGGTTAAGCCGGACAACCCTCCCTCTCATATTAGACAAAACCCTCCCGCTTCGAATAAAAGGAACCTAGCTTTGAGGACATCGGCTATTCGTAAGCCTGATGTGAATCGAAGCGCTAGGTAATCTGTTACGATCTTACCGAACAACACATCGTCATGAGTCTTGCTGTCTCGATTAGATGACGTTGACAGGCTTATCGCAAATGAAGATGGTAGCTAAGCAGATGTCTCTTGTTGTTGCTCTCCGATGGGTGCGGCATAATTTCTCAGACAACGGTCCGTAACATTCATGCAAGAGGCTGTTGAACCGGATATCCTGCTTTAAGTAGCACGCCAAAAAACGTACACCTGCCTCGGATGCTTCGACCGAGGGCAAAGCAGGATGAGTTTCAGAAGCACGCAAAACCAGCGTCCAAGTGTTGTACGTTAACGTGTGTGCAGCATAAGAGATAAGTGAGCTGACCTCTCTCTTCGTGTAGCTGCGTTGCATCCCAGGGTTCCAGTATCAGTATCAGTATCAGTATCACAGGGCGATAGTCGACCAAGTCGAAACAAGTGCCCAGATTCTTTCGGAGGTGTGCTTGAAAACACCCACCACTACCAGGATTGATTCGTAAGTAACACAGGCGTGTCTAACTGTGAATGGAAGATGAGAGATGTCTCATCACCGAAAGGTGAGAGAGTTATGCATGTTGCATGTCCAATCAAATGAAAAGACGATGGACAGCAGTGTATTTACACAAATGCGAAAAAATGAAAAAAGAAATTCTTTTTTGTGTTTCAAAAAAATTTTTTCGAATATTTTTGTGTTTTTTTCATAAAAATGAGGGAATTAGTCTTAAGGGTAATGCTCCGGGAAGAGCTCCTGCCACCGTTCGTCCAGCCCATGTTTGAACGCAATCACTGAAGTTGCCAAGATTAGTTCTGCGGGAAGTGAGTTCCACGCGTTCACTATACGGATGCTAAAGAAGTGCGTTCTGGATTCGAGCCTGGTGTGCTGTTTACTTAGCTTAAAACTGTGCCCTCGTGTACCAACCAAAGGAGAGAACCGAAAGAAGTCATCGAATTCTAAACAACTTAGTCCTTTGACAACCTTAAAGGTCTCTATAAGATCCCCCCTAAGTTGCCTCCTCCTAAGTGAGAAAAGTCCTAGTGCTAATAGACGATTTTCATAATTGGTGTGTGCTAACCCCTCGATCATGCGAGTGGCCAGCTTCTGTACCTTTTCTAGCTGCACTATATCCTTCTGGTAATACGGCTTCCAAGCCTGGATACAGTATTCTAAATGTGGCCTTACTATTGCCTTGTAAAGGGGCAATAGCACCTCAGCTTTTCTGCAAGTGAGGGCTGAACGTAGTCGAAAGAGTTCCCTCCTGGCCCTTTGAGCTGCAGCAGCACATTGGTCAGCCCACTTGAAGTTTGCGGAGACTACGATTCCTAGGTCCTTAGTAGACTTTACCCTACGGAACTCCGTGTGAGCTGAGGGCGTAGACACACTCATGTTGCCTGCTAGTGTAGAGAGCAAGTGACTCTTATCTAGGTTAAGGGGAAGGTCCCACTTACCCGCCCATGCTGTTACAGCTTCCACATCACTTATCAGATCGGAGTTATCCGACCTACCGACAATTTTAACGTCGTCAGCAAACATATAACAGGGTGAGCGCAGTTGGCTGGCAAGATCATCAATGAAGATGAGGAACAGCAACGGCCCCAAGACTGAGCCCTGGGGAACCCCACTCGTTACATGCGCACTTGCGGAGTAAGTATCATCTACCCTGACAGTAAAGGAACGGTCGCTAAGGAATGCTCGAATCCAGCCCAGAAGGTTCCCTGATACTCCTATGGCTGAGAGTTTGAGAAGCAAGAGCCTATGGTTGACTGAATCGAAAGCCTTACTAAAGTCGAGATAGAAGACTTCAACAGCTATACCATCATCCATCCTCTTAGTAACCTCGTTAAGAAAGCTCAACAAATTTGTCAGACATGACCTACCTTTTAAGAAGCCGTGCTGTGCGCCACTCAAAAGAGAGTGTTTGGTTAGATATCCACATATTTTATCGCGGATCAATCTTTCCATAACCTTACATAGTACACTAGTGAGGCTAACCGGGCGGTAATTATTGACCGCCGAGGAAGCTCCTCCCTTATGGATAGGTACTACAACGGCTGTTCTCCAGTCCAAAGGAAGGGTGCCCTGACTGAGGGATGATGTGAAAAGTTCTGTGATCGGCACAGCTAACATAGGCGCTAGCAGTCTGATCATTCGTGGATGGATGCTATCGGGCCCAGCCGACTTGTTGTAAGCTAGGCTGGCCAATATATTCTCAACAATGTGTACCTCGAATGTAAGGTCAGTGCAGAGGGGGCGATCAGAGAGTACACATTGGAGTGATGGCGCAGATGCATTCGAGTTATAATCTCGGCGTTGTACGCCTTGAAAATGCGCGGAAAACAATTGAGCCCTTTCAGTGCTTGCAATGACGGCTGATCCATCGTCCCTTCTCAAGGTACCTACACCTTTTCGTGTTGACCCTTTAGATTGAACGTAGCTGTAGTAACGTTTCGGATGAGTATGGGCCTCTTGAGCGAGTCTCATTTCGAAAGAAATCTTTGCTCCACGTATCTTGGAAACAGCTATGTTTCGCGCTTCTTTGTAACGGGCCCAAGTCCCACATGAGGGAGTAAGCTTATAACGCCTCCATTTTGCGTCGCGGTGACGTACGCTACGGGAAACTGAGGCTGACCACCATTGAGGTTTACCTTTTTTGCGAACGGGTAAGAGAGGAGCGAATCGATCCTGAAGTTGAAGGATGTTATTCTTGATCTGCCCCCACATCCCATCCACATGGTCAATGTTTTGCCATGGGAGTAGCGCTGCTGCCTGTAATAGGGAAGCAGGGTCGATCCTATGGAAGCTTCGAGACATCTTAAGTGGGGGTTTACCAAATGAAAGAAGTAACTCGCAGGCTAACACTACGTGGTCGCTCTTTCCTAGTGGTGGCAGTACGACCAAATTTTGTATACCGCTTTCAGAAGTTGAAATAACTAGGTCAAGAATAGACGGAGACTGACCCTCGCGGAATCTAGTTGGTTCGTTTACGTGTTGGTAAAGTGCATGGGAGTGTAACCAGTCCAGAAAATCGTTCGCGACTCCTGGGGCATGCGAGGTTTGGTACTCCCAGTTTATTTCGGGTAGATTAAAATCGCCGAAGATTACAACACGTGGTGATACGGCTAAAAGAGACGAGAGCTGAATTTGCAAAAGAGCATCTTCTTCCAAACTAGTGCTCGGACTACGGTAGATGCAGCTTACAACTATACGCGTGCATCCATGTATGAGCAAGGCAGATATTATCTGCACATTCGTTGTAGAAAAAGAAATACTTTTCTCGAAGGGAATAGCGTTATCGATAAGGAGCAACGCCCCTCCAGCTAGCTTACCCAGGGGTCGATCGCTTCTTACGGCGCTAAACCTATCCGCGATTAAAGCTGGTATGTGGTCATCATGAGACAACCATGATTCCGTGACACCCACAATTTTGCAGTGGGTGTCGTCAACTCTACAGAGGAGTTCAGCCCATTTATTTCTAATGCTACAAGCGTTTGTATAGAACAAAAGAGCACTATCGTGTGGGAGAGCACTATCGTTTGGGGAGCACTATCGTGTGGGAGAGCACTATCGTGTGGGAAGCACTATCGTGTGGGATTTCCGAGACCTGGCTGTCCGCGCTCAATGATTTGCCAATGAACATCAGCGAGTAGTATCTCGTCATTAGATGCGATGGACTTGGCGACAGGAGAGGCGGTGGCGTTGCACTTCTCTAGAGTATTGATTGCACAATACGGGAACGAGTATATCTTTAACCAGTGAAAACGTCCAAGTTGTTACGACTATCCTGACTTGCTACAAGTCAGTTATCGCAATTGCTTGTGTATACACACCCAGTGCAGCCCAGCAGATTACACTGCTGATTAAGACGCTCGGCGGGTTGTTTCAATCAGCTCTAAATGAGTTGTCCTTCATGGAATCCGATGCGTATGAAGCACTTATCCATTTTCGCGTCAACAAAGCTGAGGGACCAGATGGTATTCACCCAATTAAGCTGAAGAATCTCGCCCAGTGCTTACAGAAACTTTATGCAAGCTCTTCAATTCATGCTTGAACTTGGAAGTGGTTCCTAGTGAGTGAAAAGAAGCCATAATCATACCAATAAACAAGGGTGGTTGCGGGTCAACTCTTGGTAAACATAAAACTGTCAGCCTGACCTTCTCGTCTCGAAAGTATTTGAAAAACTGCTGCGTGACAAAATCTGTCAGCATTCTCTGTTGAGTGTAACTCAGAATGGATTTCTTAAGGGTATATCCTGCCTGACTAACCTTCTTAGTTTCCTCAATACTGCCACTTGAAGGATAGATGGAGGAAAGCCTGATGAAGCCCTCTACCTAGACTTCAGCAAGGCTTTCGACACCGTAAATCACCGCCTTCTAGAGATAAGGCTAGCAGCAATAGGCATACGAGGTAGTTTACTTGCTTGGATAAAGGCCTTCCTTACAGGCAGGACATTCCGAGTTAGGGTAGGATCTGCGCTGTCGAATCAAACCGACGTGATCAGTGGTGTACCCCAAGGGTTGGTACTCGGTGCTCTTCTATTCCTGATTTTCATCGATGACTTGTCGTCTGCTTTGAAGTGCCCATGCTTCATTTTCGCACATCATGTGAAATTCATCGGATCAACAGATGAAGATACCTTGTTGCACGACCTTCAACGGGTCATAAATTGGTCATACCAGTGGGACATCCAACTTAAATTCAATAAGAGCCAACTCTTATCAGCACTGGTTGATAAGATTCAAGTTCAGGTGTCAGGCAATTCTTTCACTGTTAGCGCCACACAGCGTGCTAAGGATTTGGAAGTTATAGTTAGGACTGACATCAAATGAGAGGACCAATGCGCCGCTGAAGCTCAACGTCATCGCAAACTGCTCTTTCGGTTGAGACCCGTGTTATCCAGCAGAAGACCCGATATATTCCTGCCCTTCTACAAGGCATTAGTTCGGCCGCATTTGGAATATTGTGTTCAGGCGTGGTGCCTTTATTACAAAAAGGACATCATTCGACTCGAAAGCGTACAGCTTCTCGCAACTCGCATGATTGAGGGTCAGCAAGGGAAACCTTACGCTGCACGCCTAAAGTCCCTAGATCTTTTCTTACTTACGCGCCGTCATTTGAGAGGTGACTTAATTGAAAACTTCAAGATCTTGAAGGGGTTAAGTGAGGTAATGATGAAATACTTCTTTGCCTTAAGTCCCGAGCTTGACATCCGCGGACATTCACTCAAACTTGCTGAGGAGCAATGTAGACTAGACTGTGGGAAAAACTTTTTCAGCCTCAGGTGGTAAATTTCTGGAACCGGCTTCCAGAAGAACTTATATCCCGCAGTTCTGTCGCAAGTTTTAAGCAGGGTTTGGACCGCATCTGGGTTAAGCTTTTTCCTGAAATCTTCCCTTAATTTCTATGCGAGATTAGGTCGTTTACCATTTTTAGCGTTGTCTGATATGTAAGTAAATGCTAGAGTTCTGTTTTTTTAAAATACACAACTCTTCTTTAGATGACCTCTCACCGTAGTCGTGAAGAGAAATTTATTTTTAATTTTCCATCATCATTCATAACGAGGTGCTTTCTAAATACAACCCGGATAATCCATGGCGTCGCGATCATCGAGGATATCCAAATTACAATAGGAATAAACGCTTTGGCAGTGGTGGTTGCTTCTCCGAAGCTTTTCGCCGAGAAAAATTCTGGACGCTCGATTGGCTCGTTAGCCTCTTACTGTCCTGTGCAACTGAACTGAACTGAACCTTGCGGGACACCGCAATTTTGCCACCCATTAAGATTTTTGTTTTGCGTTCAGACAGGCAACATGCGAACCGTGTTAGTAGATTTCCAGTGGCGCCAACATTCTGCAGATTTAGAAGTAGTAAGATGCGGTCATTTAAAGATTCAAGATTCAAGAATTTATGTTATAAAAAAGCTCGTAGATGTACACCACCACACGATATTCGTAGAAAGACAATAAATATATATACAAAATAAATTGAGGCATTATGAAGATCCACAGTTTTGTACTTAAAAAACATGTCATGTATTGTTGCGGTATGATGAAAACAATATTCGTTTGGATAAAGATCATGTTATACAAACGGTATGTAGGGTGGAATTACTATGCATACATATATCTAATTTGTTCCTGGAAATCCTTTCAACAGATGAGTGTATAACATCTGACGGTAGGGTGTTCCATAAGAAACAAACGCGCACCGAATAGAAGAACCTACGACAGTTCCGGTGGGAATGTAAAATATCGAATGCCAGTGGGTGAGTACGTGTGACATGGCTTGAGCGGAGGTGAGATAGATGCGTCAGAGGGTGCATCTTTGAGTTCATTAATTTATAAGTTAGATTGAGATCAAATCGAATCCGTCTGCGTAACAGTGTATCCAAATTAATATACACAAGACGATTTCCATATGCTAGGTTGTGGAGACAGCCAAACATTCTAGTTGCTCTATGATAAATCCTCTCGAGGAGCTTGTTGTCCTTTGTAGTCATGGTGCCCAAGATTGCACTGATTAATCCATCACTCGGTTACTATACGTTTTATGAGCATGGAGAATGATTCACTCGAAAAATGTCCGAAAATACGCCGAAGCATACTCTGCATGTGGCTAAATCGGTTGTACACTACTTCGAAATGCATGCTATTCCTAAGACTTCCACTAATCCATACGCCGAGGTCCTTTTCTTTAGTTGTCCATTCTAGTTGTTTCGATCCAAAATGTATGAGAATGGGAAATCTTTGCTCATTTGCAACGTTTTACACTTTCTGAAGTTGAATGGATGTTTCTTTAGTTCTAACCAGCTGTTCAATATATCCAAATCGCCTTGTAAGCGCAAACTGTCCAAGCTTGATGTAATTCGCATCCAAAGTTTAACATCATACGCAAAAAGAACCTTTTTTCTGTGAAAAGTTTCGGAAGGTCGTTGATGTAGAACAAAGAGAGAACCGGATCAAGTACCGAATCTTGTTGGAGACCGCTATTCGCATCGATTTCTCCGGAAATCACACCATCGATACGCACAGTTGCCTTGCAATCATGAAGGTAAATTCTCAGCCAGGTAAAAAGGCACCCATTAATACCAACATCGTTCAGCTTGCTCCGGTGTATAGAATGTTCCACACGATCAAGCCGCTTTGATATGCCCAAGTAACACGCATGCACGCAAACACTATCATCCACTGCCTGCTTCCAGTCATCCATTGTCTCCAGTAGGTTCGTTAAGAAAGAACGAGACTTCCGAAATCCATGTTGCTCTCTAGACAACAAGTTTTGGGCTTCGAGATGACTCACAATTCTTTCGCACACAATTTGCTCCATAAGTTTTGAGATCACTGGAAGGAATGTAGCAGGGCGGTAATTTGCTGGGTCAGAATTTGTTCCACCTTTGTAGATGGGTGTTATGATTCCTCTCTTCCGGTTAGTCGGTACAACACCTTCCTACAAAGAGTGATTAAATAAATCACAAAGTGGTTCGCACAATTGATTGCCGCATAACTTTAGGATTGCAGGTGTGATTCTGTTAGCTCCCGTGGACTTGTTGATATTCAACCTGCGTAGGTGCTGCTGAACTATTTCAGAATTGATGCATATATCGAATATAGTCTCCGGTACAATTGATGCTGACAATTCCGATGATGGTAATGCATCATTTGGGGTAAAAACTCGTGAATGAAAATTAGCGAGAACGTTAGTGGTTTAGAGCACGGAATCATTTAGTCCGTTATTTAACCCGGGAAAACACCGGGTTCCATCTTCGTGATGTTGCTGACAGTTCGATAAAGCTGTTTGGGATTTCGCTGCATTTTCACTGCCAGCTGAAGCTGGTGATATTGTTTGTCCTCCCGGATGAGATTTGTGACTTGATTTCGCAATTCGCGGAATTTCGCCCAGGTAGAATCAGTTCTGACTACCCTGTGAATAGCCCATGCCAATTTTCGCTTTGTCAAACATTTTCTAGTCAGACTGCGAATTCTGAAGTGTGGTTCTTTGCTATTATGTTTCGGGACATATTCAGAATTGAAATATATCACGTTGACGATGTAATCGGTAAGGGTTGTGCAATGCTAGTCCGGATGACTAAAATTTATATTATGTTATTACCATGGTTTCCATCAAACTAATGTAATCCAATTTTCTATTTCGTTTTGTTTGCTTGACAATTATACTGGCGTTGCACACGTATTGAAATAGCAGAACGAGGTAGTCGCTTCGACCCAGCGGAGGGTGATACCAAACATCTTCAATGGCCGTGGCTTCCGAAGTAAGACAAGGTCTAAAACCGATGCCTGTTGCAAATTTCGTTGTCGTGTATAATCGAAAAAATGATTATACAAGGGGATGTAATCGAAGAGTTCGCGAAATTTGTATTCTCGTGATCGAGGTGGATGATCTACTCGGTTATATTTTTGAGGCAGATTGCAGTCTTCCATAACCAACAATTGCGAATTGCGCTGTTTTCAGGCGTACTGCATTGGTTTCAAGAATTTTTCGTTATGCACATCCAATGATGACGATGAACGGTAAACAACAACAACGATGCAACTATCTCCCGAATCGAGCTTCAAGTTGCACCATATACTGTCTTCCAGATCGAGTTCAGAGTCTGTAGCTACAATACCATCTAAACGTTCGTAGTGGCAAACAGCTACTCCAGCGTCTGTCCTTGTGCGGTCTCTCCGAAACAGGGTCATGTTTTGAATAGATAGCTCACGATCGCCTACGTAATGTTGGAACCATGTCACGGTCATTGATTTGACGTCGAGTGATTGCTGAATACAGAGATCCTTCAGTTCAGCTAGTTTGTTTACCAGGCATTGTGCGTTTGTATATAGGCAATTGATTGTGGTTTTCGTATACAGTGATGGAGCTGAAAGCTCGTCTATTTGTCCGACCCTCCGAGAGTCGGTCATCGGTCGTTTTTTGGGATTGCAACAGTGTTTCTAATCGGAGTATCGTTTGATTATAGAAGCCGTGGTTCATCAGGCGGTTCCAGTGTAGAAAATCTGTGGTCACTCATTCTGACATTCTTTGGGAGATTCGTATGATTTGCTTTCAAGTTGGTACTAATTGATTCCATCATACCTTTCGTTAAACATGTTATTTTCAGAGGTTTTGGACCGCCACCTTTATTGTTTGGTGACCGAGGTATCTTAAAGGTGTCCGCCACGACTGACTCGTGAGCTCCGATGATGTAGTAAACGTAGAGCTACTGTTCGTAATCGTGCTGCTGCATTTCACTTCCCGAAGCAGTGTTAGTGTGTCGGGGAATACCAAGAAAAACAACACTGCGATGGTCAAATATTTTCACTTTCGTTTAATTATCTTTTCTCTCCCACCACGGAATACCAGCATGTATGCGAAATTTAGTCTAAAAATGAACGGAGCAATTAAGAGTTTAGAGGAACGTCTTCCATCTCTTTTTGGCTTTTGAGACTTATTCTCAGTAAACGCGGTTCGTCAAGATGAAGAGAATAGGAGTGCCGACTTAGTCAGGTTATCAAATCAGGAAACATCTAGCTCATATCCATCAATAAACACAGCTGGAACCATTGTTTAATGTCGTGAGTTCTTCTACTTGAGAAAAGTGTCCCCGATGTCTCCGACACATTGGTGCAGATTACACTGAGATTCATTAAATTTGTTTTTATTTCAGTATTAGTTTTATAGGTAGAAGAAATCTGCTGATGGACAGTCAGTAGACGACCCTTCAACTTTTTAAGCTGACTAACATCTGAGTCGCAGCTAGCATTCGCATCACTAAACTGTTCAGCCTGGGGGTACGATATGTAGAGCTGGGTGTAGGGTGGTTTCATTTTGAAGTGAGTTATTGTGGGCAATTACTCTCGACTTCAATGTTTCATCGATTTTTTGAGAACATTTTTCTAAGTATTTGATTCAAACTTCTAGGTTTCCAGGTTGTGATACATTGGTCTCGGCGCCGTTCAACGGCTTTGATCTAAAGACGCTGCACACATAACAGACACCTGAAATTTCAGCATTATTAATAAAGACTACTGCCTGTTTAGTCAAAACTTTATCGCAATTAGTGTGTATTAGAGCACATATAACACATGACTACTTTCGATTTCACACTTACCCCCCCTTTTGCGAATTTGACACAAATCACGCGTAGTTTTCTTAGGTCCTAAAATCCGATAGCAGTTGAGGTCAAGGTCATCTGATCGTTAAATGCGGGCTTTGATAGCTTGCACGGAAACTCCTACGCGTTTATCGACCGATTAACGGTTAAGAGATTAAAATTGCAAGGTTCACGTGGGAACGTATCGCAATTTATTGGATGCAAATTACCGAGTTAAACAGTCATGTTGACCATAGATTTGATCTCACACAAAGGAAACACGGCTTGTTGAATTTAGCAGATCTTTCGAATGATAGCGAGTAAGTCAAAACAGCGACAACAAATTTAGCACGCGTATAAAATTTCCACGGTGATGTGGAAAATAGTAACTTCCGAAATATTGATCACAAAACACTAAAAATAATCGAGTTTAATAGATCTCTTCAGGCGAAATCGAAATGGTGTAAGAATGATCCAAATAGAATCAGCGAGTGACGAGTAATGTTCAAAAGTATCAGAGCACAAAATTATGCGTTCGTCCGTTAACTGAAAACTAACTCAATCGAAAGCATTAGATATATCTAAGCAACAGGCATGTCTGCCAGATATGGACACTGTTTGACAATCAAGAAATATCTTCGGTTAAATGACGCTCAAAAGCACGAAAAAAACTGAAATTAGTTGTTAACCCGCTCATTATGATTCAATGTCATATACATTAATGTTTACGTAGCTAGTCACCTTGTTGTTGTTAGCTTTTTTTGGTCGATGTCGATCACGGATGTATATCACAAGCACGAGGTGTTTTCATGCTTCACAGCGTTGAGGATGACTAAACAGCAATAGACGTATTCGACCGATCAGTGGATAGGATGATTACAACATATTTGGGAGCTCTACTACCTTTCTAACTATCTATTCAATAGTTCAATAGCATATTGCAGTGTAGAAAGCAAACTGAAATTAAAAACCGCAAGGTGACATGCGGGCCATTTTAACGTTCATTTTATACCATCTTTGGATACTTGTGGCATGCGGACAGGCAAGGGACCCAATCAGGTCAAAGCTACTCATCACATTATTCGGAGCCTAGAAAGGCGGAAGATCTGATTGATGCAACCAGGTTGTACTGCGGGAGATATTGTCACTTCATAATCGGAATGTTTAGTCATTCCAAAATCTGCAGAGCATGAAACCATCGTGCGCTTGTGATGCACATGCATGGTGTACATCGACCGAAGGTCAACAAACAACCCAGGTTGTTACAACCGTTTCCATAATTCCAACCAGTCGATTGCTGCCATTATCATTGTTCAAATAATTGTGCTAAATGACGCAAAATCGTTGAAAATACAATGTAAACTTGCAATATATAATCGCTACTGAAAACGTTTTATCCAGAACAAAGGTTAATACATTGGCCGATAACATCGCTAAAGCAACCTAACCAATATACAGTAGCACTGGCAATGAGAGTAGAATGTTTGATAATCGGGCATACCAGAAGGCACATGTTGCATAGGTACTGTTTTCATATAACAGTTTCAATACTCTTATCAATGAGCGATTGCTGACCAAGTTGAATCGAAAGCCACGAATCATTCAAGTGTGCAAAGAATCGTGTGATTACGTCTGGATAGTTTCTACGATTTCTAAATTGTTTTTAGATTTTGTTTTTGCTTTCAACATGTGCTAGTATACTGGCGTTTTCGGGGTAAGCGTAGCTCAAATAATGTATTAAAAGGATTTGTTCTCGTGATATTTTATTTACCAAACGCATCTACTGGCTAATAGAAACGCGAGAAGTAGTATGTGCTGGTGAGCACTAAATTAATTGTTTTTTTAACGAACGAGAGTACTAGACAACACATTACAATGTTCCAGGAATTTTTCTAAAAACTCACGTATTCTTTTATATTTAGCTGGGTAAAGTACGATAGATGGTATTTTATGACGCTCTATGGCATGACGGCTGTTGATAATGCTGGACAATATTTCTCCTACGAATTGTGTTAACATTTTAACAACGCGAATGCGATTTTGTGATTACTGGGTCTCGATGAGTTACGAAGGCGGGGGCGCTACTTCCAGAATCAGAGTGAGTGAAAGGTACTATTGCATCATTGTTAGTCTAATTAAACAAGATGAAAAAATGCTGAATTATGATACGTGCATGCAGAAAATGAAATTACATAACAATGTTCTGTAAATGAACTAAGGCGTATATGAGTTAGATAATATATCCAAATAATAGAAACAAATGTGAAGGCAAGCCAACGCATTCGTTTATTGCGCCCGATAAGCCGAGTATGCTTCTAAACTGCTCACAGCAAAAATACAAAGTCAGCACAACAGAATCATCACATGGCATAGCAAAATCAGTAGTTTGATGTTTGATCAATTGCGAGTGCTTTTTAAAATGATTTATTTAAACAAACGATTCATTAATTTGAAAAAAGAAGATCAAAACATGGAATCACGAGTTCTACAAGACTAAAGTAATGTGAGTAATGTGGTTCGTTGTACGAACCCAATGTAACAGTGGCATTCGAAAATAACTTTGTTTACCACTTATCCACTGTTTCAAGGCTCACAAAACCTAATCTTACTATATCCACCTAATGACGGCAAAAATCCTGACACCGGTGGTGGTGTGCAAGTACGGGGGATGTGAGCAACACATTACTCTGGTCATCCATAAGCGCCTTGAGTGCTTGACCACGAATCACTGTGATTCTGTGTTTGAACATCGTGGTTCGTTGTACGAACTCTATGTAACAGTGGCATTCAAGTATATCTTTGTTCACTACAAGACTGTTTTCAAAATTTTTGCACATGTTGCACCATTAGACTTCGTCTTTATGCCTATATCCTTTGAAGGATTCATTAACCCGCCTAACTTACTTCTGACGACAACACCAAATTGCAATATTATTCAAGCTTGCAACATTTTATTAAATGAAGCATTTTCACGATGATCCTTGTTTACTTCCCACGTGATTGCAATTATGCATTTTTATCTTCTCGGTCCGGGACCCACACAGTCCAGAACGCATGTGTTCATGAGATTCGTAATATTTTTTGCAACTTGAAATGCTGTCGAACATAAAAATTCTGACAACTTTTTTCAAATACAAAGGGCGTCGGAATAATAGGTGCTAGGTATTTGACGAGTTGCGTTGTTCCACGCGACTTTTCACGTTTATAATAAGCCGCTGTCCTTTGTAATGATAAAGTGTTGGAAGTCGAACCTCTGCCCATAACTTGGCTATTATTCTTACTTGCGCGCTGAGATGTAGGGCACCGCCACCTACGATGTCTGGGCTGTATAGAGAATGAAAAACCGTCGTATTCCAAAATATATGCCCTATCGAGAGTTGAAATCAGGAAGTTGACCTTTGGGAAGGCTACACTAGCAATCCAAAAACGTTTGCAGAGCTAATGAAAGCTTTTGGTATTGGCCCTACATTGACCATTCAATTTGAAGGCACAGCTTGAACCTTTCCCTTCGCAATTGGGAAACAGATACTATTTTCGGCTGCTGAACGCTAAACCATGCGGACAGTGTGGAAATGCATTCGGTCAACCGAGTAGTGCATATCGCTTTGGGAGATCGCGTTTGTTCGGACTTTTTAGGCATTTTAAACACTGTAGAACACGAAATCATCATAAGCCTGTGATGCTCATCCATTGTCGAATCGACAACTGGAGGCATTATCGAATGTGATTATGAGAAACCGTAACCTCATTAAGGTTGGGCACAGTTTTCACATTTAAATCACGGAAATTCCAGGATTCATGGCTAACAAAGCAAACGCTTAACATAATAAGGTTATGGTATGTATGAAAATGTGAAAAATGTAATGAATGCGTCTCACGAATGATGTTCTTTTGCATATTTAGTTCCAATTTCCCTCCAACGGTCGCCATGCATAGAGAGTCGACCACTTGCTATGTTAATCAATTCCAAAAATATAGCATACACGAAGAAAATGGGGAGCAATCAATCAATACGAGAACTTGAGATGCATAAGGATGGGGTATGTCCGCGTCACTTTCTCACCATGCACTTTAAAAAAACATAAATATAAACCATCTCTAGCCATTCACTATTTCAGCCGACTGCTCAAGGGATTGCATCAGAAATTGTGTAAAAACTTCGAACATCATCAAATCGCTAATTCAAAATATTATTAGAAATCATGAAAATAAAGTTTGCAATGAATCGGTTATAACAAGTTTTTGGTAACGTTTCGCTTCTGAACACAGAAGCTTCGTCAGACCAAGGGTATCGGTACGAACAGTGTTCAGGCCATTAGGAGGTGTGATCAATTATCTTAATCTCCCCCGTCGAGCTTAGAGAACTTGGGATTGGTCAAGAAAATGCCATTTAAGTTTGAACACTGTTCGTTCCGACACCCTTGGTCTGACGAAGTTTCTGTGTTCAGAAGCGAAACGTTACCAAAAACTTGCTATAACCGATTCATTTCAAACTTTATTTTCATGATTATGGACTCCCGATCGGTCTCGAATATTTGCAAATACCATTATTAAAAATCCTTTTAGAAACGAACAGGTTGCACGAACACTCGATGCTCCGCTAGAAGATAAGAGTGTTCGTAACTCAGGCATCTTTCGACTGGGTTGTCTGTCTATTCGAATATTATAATCATACATATCAACGCTATTGCACACAAAATTTAATTGAACAATTTGGGTATATAATTCGGTCTATTTATACGTGCAAAATTTTTATTCATTCTAAAGTTCATTTGACTGAGAACGTTTTGCAGGTGCATCCGATTGAGATGTACCTACCTACATCGCGGGGTTACGAAAAAGTTTCGTGACAATCCATGAATTCACAGTTGGGTCACGGAATTATTTCATTTACCCAAGCAACCTGTTCGGATGCAGTGTACATCCAAACTGGGATCAGAACAGCTCAGCAGAAATTCAGTAAAATTCATTTTTTACAATTCAAATTTTGAAAAACAATTCAACAATATTCTGAACCAATAATGGCACGATAAATACTCTAAAATCTAAAACGGAAAAGTATACATGGGTTGCAGTAGCACGCTTTGCGACACTATCGATTGTTCAGTTTAAACCAATTCACACTGATTTCAGCTTTGCATTCTTTGAGCAGATCAAAACAACTCTGACTGCTTTTTATTTTGTCACATACTCTAGGTATCATTTCCACAACCACGAAATCGTATGCCCAGAGGTTTGCATCTGTTGTGTTGGGAAAAGTGTTGCACATTTCTGAGTAGCTTCCATCCGCAATATCCCATTGTAGGCGCTGTAAGAGGCAGCTTTATGCTTCAAATGTTCGCGATCAAAGGAAAGTCAATGCTACTATGGTTGGCAAGTCTATAAACAGCTTGGAATGCTGTAATTGCAAGGGACCGCACAACTTACATCAATGCTTCGAATTCCAAAATCTCGACGTAAAGAGTCGTTGGGATCTGGCTAAACGGTTATCTGCTTGTTTCCTCTGCCTTCGGCAGTTCCATAGGTCTGCCAATTGTATGAGTAGATCTCGGTGAACCACAGAAAATTATGGCGGTCGGCACCACACGCTCCTGCATAACGATCAGCCGGCAAGAAAGCCGCAGGCAAATATCAATTGCAGTCACGCGGCATTTAGTGCCAGGGTATGTTTAGGATCCGTGCCTATCAAGATCGAGACGTCGTTGGGACTTATACACACAGTAGCCTTCCTGGATGGAGGTTCAGATACCACGTTAGTTCTTAGTGAATTCATTGAAAAATACAGAATGCCTAAAGTTGAGGTTTGTATAATTGTTGCTAATTACAGTAGCGTATAACATCCGAATTGTTGTTTTTGAATTTGTCGAACTAAGAAACGGATGGAATACGCGTTACTCACGTGTGAAACGATACAGGCGATGCGTTCAAATATTCATCTGGTTTTAAGACAACATATATCATGTGAGTCACTGTGGTTCACTTTCATTTCTCATCATATTACTCGCGAACATTAGATCGGTACTACCGAAACGACCTTTACAAACAAGGAAACAAACGGGAGAAGCCCCAGAGGATAAACAAACAACGCGGTACCATGGAACGTATTGGAGAATACACTCGTCGTTCAGGCACCACCCAAGCTAGATTTCAAAGTTCTCTTACACTGTTGTGACGGAAAAGCATGCAAATGAATATTTTGTTTCATGGTTATGGGTTTAACCCCATTTAACATGTGTTTGGACACATGCTTTGAACAGGTTTGGTCGTACCAGCCTTATCCAACAGTGGCATACAAGCGCTCCTTGTTTACCATTCCTCCACTGTTTCAAGCGCATGCGGATCCTGATCTTACTGTCCCTACCTGATGAGTGCAAACAGCACGAAACCGGTCGTGGGGTGTGAATGACTGGAAAAGCATGCAAATGAATATTTTGTTTCATGTTTATGGGTTAACCCCTTTAACATGTGTTTCGACACATGCTTTGAACAGGTTGTCGTACCAGCCTTATCCAACAGTGGCATACAAGCGCTCCTTGTTTACCATTCCTCCCACTGTTTCAAGCGCATGCGGATCCTGATCTCACTATCCCTACCTGATGAGTGCAAACAGCACGAAACCGGTCGTGGGGTGTGTTGTGACGGAAAAGCATGCAAATGAATATTTTCATTTCTCCTACACTAGTTATCGTGAATGCAGCAAGACTAATTATGAGTGCGTACTATCAATGACACCACCATTACTACTACTAATAAAAAAAATAGAAGCAAAATGATGTACTACGCTTCGGAAAAACAAAAGTTAAAGGCAAAACAAAACCATCAGTTGTTCCAGATGCGAGCGGCCGCAAACGAGACTCGGACGAGATTAGTACAGTAAACAGCTGAGGACATGAGAATGAACGAAGGCACTGCGTGTGTCTTCGTGAGTGACGAGGGGATCGCTTTCTCGATGCCATGGATCATTAAAACAATCCACCGGATTTGCTAGAAGTATGACGCGGCTTTCCGTACGTGAACGGGACGTATTGATACTTGATCATGTGCTGAAAAAGTGCGAAAAAAAGCGAATCCAGTGTGAGTATATATGGGACAAGAATCCAAAGATGTATGGCAGATATTTGAAAGTAGATTACGAAAATTCGAATGGTTTCTGAGTCCCGGCACATAAACAAAAATCAGCCGGTTTCAGGAAACATCAGGAATTCGCTGACCACATGGTGTGGGTGTGATATCTAAGATTATTGCAAAAAACAAATCGAAACAAATACCACAAGATATTAAGCACGAACTATTCATGATAAACACAGGCGTGTCGTGAACGACAGTCACGTGCGTTGCACTAAGAGAAAAAATGACATTTCAGAAAGGCAGTAAGTGTGATTTTACTCTCTGTTGCGGATGAGTAAAATTTACGGGAAGCAAACAATAAAAAGTGAATATGAGCCAAGATAAAAAGCATTTATAAAGAGAATTGAGAATTTCTACAGCACCGTCGAAGTTACAAGAGTGAATGCGCAGCTAGTTAAGTTCATAGCATTTGTCCACGTGAAATGGCGATAAGCCTCGTAAAATGTAAACTATAACAAATCAGAATATGTGCTTAAGGAAATATGCAGCAAACAAATGCGAATTTACCAAAGATAAAAGATTAATCTTGATTTTATAGCAATAACTGAATTGAGGCGTGAATCGGTTCAGGAGTTTAACTCGAGATCGAAAATTAAGAGATAATATTAGGTTACTCATACAGTCTTTGATAACACACAGTGCAATGATTGATCCTGAGCACGTAGTTTTACAATTTGACAAAACTTTATAGAAGAATTTTAATGGTATAACATGTTTGAGTAGCTTCACTTAGTAAGAGAACCATAAAGCTAACTCTGCCAATTGCAAAGAACAAGGTTTGTCATTAATAAATATCACAAAAGCAATCAGCAAACAAGGTAATAAAATTAGCACGAGAAACTAGAAGGCGTTTGTCGCGTACCCCAAATAGACAGAAAACATAGCAAAATTATTGTTTCATTATATGAACAACAAAACATACCGAGATCTGCCGACGCATGGTCGCGAAAAAGAGTGCAAGAAAGTAGAAAACGAGAATAGGCCAAAATACGGGTATATCCAAGAAACCGAAGAAGGTACACATAATGGATATGATAATGGCATTCGTGCATGAACTCCTGTAGTGAAGATAAACGACAAAAAGAGACAAACCAAAATTTTAACTCGGGTAACATCCTCAGAAACGGTCTAAATTCTTGTGAGGATTGCGTTGGAAGCAGAGTCTCATCATCTAAATGACATGTTGATCAAACAAACAGAGGCTTACCAGATTCAGGAAGTATTTTTGGTGTCAAAAAGGCTAAAAGCCTATTCAACAAGAAAATCGACAACGCGTAGCTCACGACATGAAAACCCTTACGATGAGTAGTGTGATGAAAAAACATACCTGGAGAGTTAAAACTCTGAGGCAATAAAAGAATAATAACACAGATGTGGCGATCCATCTGGGTCCTACATACGGGGTGACTTCATCTAGAAATTTTCGGTAAGTCTGGTGAAAACTAGTAAAGATAGGACACCTCACCCTTTGAGCACTTAATAAAAAAGGACTGTCTGTAATCACGTTTGCTGGCTCTCTCAAATAAACGTCCATTTATAGAAAAAGACTATGACACAAGGTAAACAAGTTTCTTCACTTTCGATAAAAAAGCTGTAATAAAGAGTTTAAAATGATTGCAGACATGAGAAATAGTGGAACATTACAGATGTATGAAATAACAAAGTTGGATTTAGGAAAAACGTCAAGCAGTGAAAGTCGGCGCGTGGGTAATAATACTGTCAGGTTGCCCAGGCATAGATAGATACAAAAAATGGCAGTGAAACTGCAGCATGTTTCAGCTTGCAGCTCAGTATGTATGTATGTATGAAAGCACAAGCCTGATCCAGGCAAAGTGCCGTACAGTAAGAGACTGCATGTGGGATAAGATACTGTCAGGTTGCCCAGGCCTAGACAGATAGGAGAAAGAGAATAGAAATAGTAGTCAGACTCCAGCCTGTTTCAGCATGCACCTCACCACCGATGGCCAATCAATTTAGCACGGTTTTGGCCGCAACGCACATAAGTACTGTACGATCGCACATCCGTGCAGCTCAGTACCACTGGGATAGTATATAATTAAATGACAGTTATAGAGAAAGAAAAAAAGAAAAAAATACTACTCTCAGTCACTAAAATGAAATTATGTTTATTTTTTTCTGAATAGAAAAAATGTTTTACTGCTTTCAAGAGAAGACAATAGCAACGAATGGTGAAGTAGAACACAGTAACTTCGAGAGTAAATAGCGTCGTACAGAATGTCATGCGTGGTGACGATTTCTCCAGAACTTACTCTGTTTACCAATTGAAAAATACAGAAGTCAGTGACAAAGTGGCATGTATAAAATCAGAAGCCTGATTCAAGCAAAGTGCCGCACAGTCATAGACTGCACGTTCGCCAAGATAATGTCAAGTTATTCAGGCTATTATATATATTTTTACACAATCATTTAAAAATGACAAAGTGCCACCCAATCAATTTGGGTGTGGGCGTGATACTACCCGGTTGCCCAGGCCGAAGTAGAGGAGTTGATCTTGAGGACTCCCACCTCAAGCCTTTTGCCCGAAAGCCTAACCCGCAAGGCAGCGGAGCGAGATTAAGGATCGCACCTATCGGGGCCGGATGCTGTAGGTACAGTTCACAAGCCATTCGCGAGGTAGAGACCAAGCAGGGACTCCGACATCATCCCAACCAGTCGAGCCGGTGATCCTTGCGGATTCATACGCCTCTTCTGGTATACCATGTCCGCGAGGGACAAGGAGACTGTGTTTGTCTGGCTTCTCACCATTGACCAACCTGGTATGAGTAACTCTGAAGATGCCACGAAGACATCACCCAGTATAGCTCAATGGATCATCGAGGCACGCAAGCCGCTGCACCACGTCAAGGTCCAGTCGCGGCGCAACGGCCAGTCTCAGGCCTAGATAGATATGAGTGGAAATATAGGAAACAGTGAGACTCCATCCTGTTTGCATATGCAGCTGACTATTGGTGACAAACCAATGTAGCACAGTATACAATATACATCAGAATGCTTAGCTACCATACAAAAATTACAGAATAAAATACTAATTAGATGGGTAAGGCTGGGACATGAAACGCAAAAGCAGCTTAGTTTTGTAATTTCACTGAATGCGATTTTGTGATTTATTCTTGTTTTATCAAATATAATTAGGAAGTCGACCATTGAGCGGACAAAGACGTTTGTGAAAGATATGAAAACTATTGGTATTGACCCGGCGAGATGGGAAGAACTTGCTCTTGACCACTCACATTGGAGGCATTGTGTAAAGCGTCGTCTGCAAGCTGGGGAGAAGCAGATACAGCTCTTTGCTGGACGTAGATCACGCCACCGGCGTGCAACTGACGCCCTACAACCGAGTTCTGACTATCGCTGCGGGAGAGATTGTTCATCCCGAACCGGACTGCATAGTTATTATTATTAATTAGCTGCGTTTAATGTACGGACTTTAGCTAGCATCGGACAGCAGGCAGCCTTGGCTCGCACGCTTGATAGCCTCGACGTCGATGTGTGCTGTTTGTCGGAAACACGCATGCATAACTCTAGATCAGTTACACGATTGTCTAACCCTTCGAACTTACGTAAGTCACACTATCTACGTTTGTCCACTGATGACGATGCCATGGTATCTGGTCAAGCTGGTGTCGGAATCGTCTTGAGTGAGCGAGCTGAGGTCGCACTGTTAGACTGGATCCCAGTCGACAGTCGCCTTTGTGCAGTAAGACTACAGGGTTCGTGCAAAAAAGGCCAATTTCGCAACCAATCCCGCGACCTGTTTGTGGTTGCTGCCTATGCACCGACTAACTGTAGCTCTGAACGTGACAAGGATGAGTTTTATGGAAGATTACAAGAACTCATTAGACTTGCATCGAGGAGTGACATCGTTGTCCTAGCTGGAGACATGAATGCACGTGTTGGCCGTCTATCCTTAAACGAGCATTTCGTGGGTGGACGATTTGGTCTCGATTGTCATCGTAATGACAACGGCGAAAGATTGCTTAACTTGTGCGCAGAGCACAGACTGTACCTTGTCAGCACTAACTTCCGCCATTCGAAGCGCCACTGCTCCACTTGGAGATCTCCATGGGCGGCCTTGTTCACGCAAATTGACCATATTGCTATCAGCTACTCCTGGCGAGGGAGTGTGCAAGATTGCCGCTCCTACTGGGGCACCTGTCTAGAGTCCGATCATGCGTTAGTCTGTGCTAAGCTCTCGATGCGTTTTGGTGGGAAACGTAGAAATGTTGCAAGGCAGTTGAATGTTGCTAGGCTTAACGATCTCCCGGTTCTCCGAGGGTTTCAGGCCAATTTGAGTCTGCATCTGTCTACAGTTCCCCAAAATAGTATCGATGACCAATGGAGTGGGATTCAAACCTCCTTGGAAACAGCCGCGTTGGATAGTTGTGGGTTGACTTCCCGTGTAGCTCAGCACTGGGTTTCTGCGAATTCTCTCCAATTAATGGACCAACGTCGGTTGCTTTCTGCTGATAGCATACATGATGCGTCACGAAGGCTTATTAAACGTAAACTGGTTGCCAGTTTGAGAACCGACAGGGAAAGTTGGTGGAGTTCTAAGGCTACGGAAATGGAATCTGCGGCAGCTGTAGGCAATTTCAGAAAATTGTTCCAACTCATCAGAACAACTGGAAGCGGGCGACCAGGCATCAGTGAGTTGATACGTGAAGCAGATGGTTTGCCAGTTTTTAACATGCACAGACGCATGGAGCGATGGGCAGAACATTTTGAAGCACAGTTTAACTGGCCTTCTGCACCCACTGATTTCGAGAATACGGAACACTGTACCCCATGGTCGATTTCTCTTGAGGCTCCGACTCAATCAGAGATTTACAGTGTAGTCCGGAGCCTTAAGCGCCATCGGGCATCAGGTGCTGATGCTTTGCCTCCGTCATTGTTCAAAGATGGCGGTTTCGCTTTAGTTCGCGAACTTCAAGCGCTGTTCGCCAACATATGGGCTGAGGAACGCGTTCCGATCCCTTGGAGAGAATCAATAATTGCTCCTATTTTCAAAAAGGGACGGCGCGATTCCTGTGAAAACCATCGGGGTATCAGTCTCATTTCAGTAGCTCCTAAAATACTGGCGTCCATTCTGCTTCACCGATTGAGTACCAAACGGGAAGAGCAAATCCGTGAGGAGCAAACTGGGTTTCGTGCCGGCCGAGGGTGCATAGATCAAATTTTCACACTCCGTCAGTTACTGGAGCAACGCCACACTTTTCGTAAACCAACTATCGTGGTATTCCTTGACATCCGAGCGGCATTCGATTCAATCGATCGTGAAAGTCTTTGGAACTGTCTACTGAGACATGGAGTGCCCGATAAGTATGTTTGGATCTTGAAAGCATTATATTGCCAAACTTCGGCAGGGTTCGAGCGTACGGACAATTGTCGTCCTCGTTCAATATCTCCAGCGGGGTGCGGCAGGGCTGCCCTATCTCGCCGTTCCTTTTTAACTTCGCGATCGACGATGTCCTGAGAAAAGCTTTAGCTGGCCTGGTGGGCACAGGTGTTGAACTTCTGCGGGGTGAGCGAGCGACCGATCTAGAGTATGCCGATGACATCGCACTTCTGGGAGATGACCCTCATATAATGCAACAAGCCCTGGACCGCCTGGCACTTGAAGCTTCAAGATATGGCATGTGCTTTGCGCCTAACAAGTGTAAAACACTTACCCAGGATTGGAGCGGCTCTCTTCCAAACCTAACTGTGTGTGATGTCAATCTTGAATTGGTCGACAGCTTTGTTTACCTTGGCAGTTGTATCTCCGCTGGAGGTTGTGTCGAAGACGAGATCTCCCATCGTGTTCGCAAAGCGGGTGCAGCGTTTGCTAACCTTCGCCACCGGTGGCGTCGACGCGATGTTTCACTCCATACTAAAGGCCGAGTGTACAACGCTGTGGTGCGTGCTACACTCCTTTATGGCTGCGAAACCTGGTCTATCCGAGCGGAAGATGTCCGTCGGCTTTCTGTTTTTGATACCCGTTGCCTGAGTAGAATTGCTCGCATTCGGTGGCAGCATCGTGTTACAAATATAGATGTCTGCAAGCGGGTGTTAGGACCAGGTGGCCGCGGACTGAGAGAAATGCTGATGCTTGCTCGCTTGCGATGGTTGGGACATGTATTAAGAATGCCTACTCACCGTTTACCGTACCGCGCCTTATTCGCAGAGCCTGACAGAAGCTGGGAGAAAAGATCGGGTGGCCAGTCCATGACGTGGGGCGTTGGGATGAAGAAACTCACCGTAGCGCTAGGCTCAGTTGGGCGTATTCGTTTGCCTGGGTGGGGTCCACAAGCTCCACCTAATAGTTGGCTGGAAACCTTACGCGATATGGCTACAAACCGAAGTCAGTGGCGCCAGTGTATTTTATTATTTGTGTCATAATTTTTTTTATTCGGTATTATTTTACATTAAAAAACAAAAATTCAGAAACAAAACAAAAAAACAAAAAAATCGCATGCAGTGAAAATACAAAAACAAGCTGCTTTTTTGTGCATTTGCTTTTGCGTATTCCGCTTGCCTGCTTTCCCTCTTCCACGCGCTTGCTTATCTGCTTTTCCTGCTTCATATTGCTTGGCACTTTGTCTGGCTCCAGACTTGTGCTTCATGATGATGATGATGCATAGTTATTCAAACAGCTGTAGAGCATGAAAAGTCTTGCGATTGTGATGTACATCCATGGTCGACATCGACCGAAGGAGGCCAACAATACATAATAAATCACTGGCTCCATTGACTTTAATTTGCAGACATATCTCGTAAGGTTTCCAACCAACTATTAGGTGGATCATTTGGATCCCGCGCAGGCAAATGAATACGCCCCACCAAACCTAGCGCTACAGTGAGTGTTTCATCCAAACGCTTCATCATCATCACAGAGAGCATTACACCGGCAGCACGTACCGAATGTTTACCTGCCACACAACAATGAAAAAGTAAATTCCTAAAACATGGGAATGGCGGATCTTAAATAGCAACGGATTACATAAAAAAAGCACAAACAAATTGGGAAGAGGTGCCTATACCTCGAATGGAACATGCATTCAAACAAGTTTCGTGAACGAATAGAGCGACATCAGCATGACAGCTTCCTTGCGGCTTTCGATGCCATGCTTTCTCGTCATTCCGCTTGACAATATTCAAGGTTAAGCAAACACTGCAAGAAGATGCTTAATGTAAAACTGCCATTGAACACGGCTT
>JACCGJ010023267.1:0-55389 GCA_013407085.1 Atriophallophorus winterbourni
ACCTGAATGAGTCAGTTCCGAGGATAAATATCATAGTTGATAGTATAGCGCTAGGTGTGTATGAGCGTTGATCATTCGAGGACAAAACGCTGTTAAAACGTCTAATTATCGGCCGTAAAGAAGATATCACCCAAGTCGCGCGTTTGTGAACGCCTATGCATTGTTGACCTCTTCAAACTAAATCATATTTAGACGCCCTAACACGTCTATTCTACATTGCAGCCCGAAATTTGTCAGCCACGCTTAAATGGGTAGAAAAAGTCAGGATCGCGGCCGACTTAATTGTATTAGAGGTTTTCATATTAAAAGACAGGATCATTTCTGATGGCCATTAGATGAAATCATTTGAGTCGCTTTTAGCAACGCATATTGACCAAGATTGCGATTGCCATATGTTTATGTCATCAGAAAACACAACAATAATAATGTCGTTTTGTATTTGTAAACATATCGTGTATATCAGGAATAGCATTCTGCTAATCACACAGTATTTGCGAAAACTGCTACTGACTTAGATTTGCTTTGATACTATGACATCAACATGAACAAGGATGTATCTGCTGCTAATGTATTTACGAATATATTCTTATATTTTCCTAACAAAACAGTGTTCCAGTTGCTCGTCCAAGTGATATTTATATTTGACTCTGTCAAACGCGCTTTAAATATATCGGTTTCGGGGAGGAAAACAGCAATCTGCATCTAAAGCACTCCTCAATTTTCTAAGATTATCACCAAAATTTTTACACATGAACGATTTAAAATAAATCCGTGGTGGACAACCGACAAGTGTCATTCTTTTCTGGATATTGCAATATTTCTGCACTTATCGTTGGCTCAATATTATTTCATTACCTGAGATACCGATGTCACGAAAATGTAATTTTTAACATTAGTTCCCAAATTCTTTTGTGAATTATTATTATTGGTTCTCAGTTTCCATTCTGTTAGCACAATACCGACATCGAGAAAATTTTATTATGATATATACAGGATCTTACAGTTGTGCATGTCAGGCTTTGAGCAGCATTAGGTTTATCTCTTCTGGTCACAGATATTGCTTTACATTTAATTTATGTATGTGTTGTGCCATCACTTTCAAAAAAATAAATAATTACGTCAAACACGTTCGATCAAGTTAAATGATCTATTTCTGAACATCTCATTTGATAAAACAATCATCTGGCCTAGGGATGCAACGCCGCGTACGTATGTGTTCCGCTAATAACAATATTTCAAAGCGAACAGAATCCGGTATTTCACTGATGTAAATCAGCTACAGGATCAAAGATAAACTATGGTTGAGGAAATTCACTATGTGCTGAAATTGCTTTCGATAATGCACTGTCATCATTCACCTCGATAACGCAATTGGTTACGCTATCATTTAGCCAAGCGAACTAAATATCGGTGAAATTAATTTTGTCCAACTTCGGCGTACTTTGGCGATGTTTGACGCTATCAAACACTTTGGAGAAATCCAGGTAGCAGGGATGATTTAGAACATTTATTTATTGCGTGTTTCCGTTCATCAACTGTTAACCGCAAATTGCGTGAACTGGAATATTTCCGTCTAAATGATTACTGGTTTCTTGATAGTAACTGATTATTTCAAAAATAATGAATGATAGCGACAACATTATGGCGCTCAATTAATTTCAAAATCACAGATTACAGAATAACAACTCCGTAATTAGCAACATCGAAACTAATTTCTTCTTTAAAAATATTAGTCATTATCCCGCGCATCCAATCAGTAGAAATCACGCTAATTGCCAGTGTTTGTTTTACCAAGTATGTCAGTGAATTGTGTAGCGACTGCGCAAAATACTTAATCATGGGCGGAGTTATTTCGTTTATCGAAGTAGACCTTACGGTTTGTAGATCGGATGAAACAACACAACAATTATTTCTCCTAGTGAAACATTGGTTGGAAGGGTGCGCTTTTGATGTACATTGCACGTTTTGTGGGACTAAATACAGATGAAAATATGACTAATTGTTCATCAGAATAAGATGCAGTTGTTACTGGTCAATCTGACTTGGTCTCGTTCGCAACTCCTGCATTTTACTGAGAGCGTTCATTACTCATTGGATTTTAAATCTCGGGGTTGAACTTCCTCATGCGTGACACGTGTTATTGGTAGTACAAGACATCTTGAAAGGAAAACCGCTTTAATTTTTTAGTCAGTGTACCGAATAAATCGAAGGTCATTCAGGTTGCTGGTTTCCGGTTCACTGTAAATCGCATTATGATGATCATCACTTAAAGACAGAATATCAAACCGTCCGAATATTTGTTGCATTATTTGTTCGTATTGGTTGAAACAGATATACAAACTGACACGGTGGATGTTTGTAGGCAACATTAACAATGCAGTGTTTATTGCGTGTCAATATAACATTTTCCGTAATATAGATCTGTCCGGGGTATAAGGTATTACAATCAATGTTGATTTAAACAGAAATATCGTACAATATCTCACTGAATACGTGTTTGAGGGAGTTTTCTGGGTGAAATCTACTGCTTTGCAAATTAGATAGTATGAAGACAACGATAATTAAAAATCCACAAGTAAAACTGGGAGTAGCCATGCAAATTATGCCAAGTTGGGATGCAGTAAGATTTTACTGCTTGCTGACATTTGCTTATCCTGCGAAGCGATCTAAAATTTTTGGTTAATCAGAGTGAATAACAGAGTGTTTACCGTAAATCGTTGTGTGAAACCTTAATCTCACGACGCATGTTCTGGCTTTATTACAAGGCTACCAACCATCCAATCGTTCAACGGTCATAGCGAACGGTGAATTATAGTTCGCTATTTGTTTTGTGAGACTATAGCCGAGTTTCTTCAAGAAGAAGATGTTTGGTGAATATTGTATTAAAATACAGGAAGTTCATTGATTTTGTTGCGCAACCACCGTGTATTTGTAAAAAGAAATGTCATAGACGTTTTTCGAAACCAGGAAATCAAACTAGGCAAGACATTGCTTTCAAGTTAACATTAATATTCTAATCGTTTGTTTTAATGCGTGTGGATGCTCAATCGTCACAAAGTACAATAGCTGGCAATAAAGATATTAACTTTAGGAAATGTTCTTTATTGAAAACACCGGATATATCCAACAGCAGAGTTTATCAAGACCAATATTACTATGTACGATAAAGTGATAATGCGCATACAATTTATGATGATTAAACCGCATAATATTCACATAAAGTTCAATTTATATAAATTTGTTTAAAATGCATAAATTCGTACCAATCCCACATAAATATATTTGAACAATTGTTGTGACAATCAATAATTGTTGAGAAGCAGAAACCAGATTCGCTCAATAAAAAAGCACTTAAATATCGTATACAAATTCAAAGGGGAGAAAGTGGTTTCTTTTCAACACATGGGAAACACATAGACCCATGGACTCAGGATGCATAGCTTTCTTGAATGCACAGGTTAAGGACACGAGAGGCATCGTGAATGCTCTCGATTATCTTTCAACTTGGGTGTGTACAGCATAATAGTGTAGTCTGTTCCAAGTATAACAAAATTTCACGGCAAAACATGTGCTGTGCATTTGAGTCGAGAGTCATGTACCGTCAGAGTGGAAATTCGAGTTCCTCATTATTGCGAGACCTGTAGATCAAATCAGCATTGTAGAAGCTGATTTGAGGATGTTATAATATTGTACACGAAAATCAACCGCCTTTGGATCCAACGATTTGGATCATAAAATAAGATTAGTGTATTCATTCCTTCGTTTTATCTTCTTCGGCTGAATCCGGCGAAACGTTTTGTACCTAGGTTGAATATAGTTAGCAAGGTGGCAATTTCTTTTTGAACATAACGACTAGGATTGCACTGATTATCCCATATTGGAATTGATATACGTAATTATAATATAGAAATTTGAGTGTTTTTAGATTCTAACAATAATTGACATCAAGGGTGACGATGTATATTATGTTTTCCTTTAGACGAATTTGCAGTCTCTTGACATCCCTAGACCTTTTCTCGTCTGGTGAACGAGATTGTTTGAATAAATTAAATATTGAACCTTCACATATCTGCTAATGTTGACTATGTGAAACGTTCGGAAATTGATGAACGCACGATTTTTGAGGATCAAGCGCGGGGTTGTCGAAATCATTCTTGGGCAGTTCACACTCATCACCGACCACACTTCCATGTAGTTTGCGAACATTGCGATGTTACAATTGACGAGAGCTTTTGGGTCCCTGGCATACAGTGCCAAGAAGATTGGTCGGGGGTGTCACAACGTTCCAGATTTTGCGAGAGAATACTGCGGTTTATATCATCAATGCTTTCGGCATATGTAAATAACTCCCGCGAATCTCAACCTCAAAGTCTACTGCTAAAATAAAATCATCAAGCATAGTCTGAGAGGATTATCCGCTTCTGATTCGGTTTACCTACACAAATTCTGCGTATTTTCTTTTGGATATGTGTTAAGTTATTTCACCACTATCTAATAAAAATATAGAACGCTTTATTATGAAGTGTTTTATTCTTGTGTAGGATCCATGCTGAGACTATCTGTATTGTACCAATTTGAATAGGTTTATGACAATGCGATGCGAGTCTTTTCAACATATATAGCACTCACATTCATTTTTATCATTTCATTTATTTATTGAAGAAAAACATTATTATTTATATCTCATTTTTATATAATATATGAGCAGATCACATTACTTCTCAATTTAAACTGAACATTATTGCAGCGATCCTTACAGGTTTTGGTACAACTGGCGGTGAGTCTATTCATAATTCTACATATTTGAATAGAAAATTTATGGCAATGGTTAAATTACCAGAACATATGTATTTATCGAACATGGTTAACTCAAACAAATTAATATAATTTGTTCTCAAATAACATTCCATCAAAATACAAACAAATATTGGTATTTTGCCCTACTTTTGTTTTAGGAATATAGTATTTATGGAATGACTAATGCTTCAAAATATTTTAGAGTAATAGTTTGGCAGTTCTCAAGTTTGTCATAGGCGGGGGTGGTGATGAAATAAGCATTCGCTACCTAAAAATGCTCTCATACGAAGTGCGTCTTGAATAGCCTCTGACAACTGAAGCCCAACACCTTACGTCCTCGTGTCGGAACTGCTTCTACTGACAGACGAAGGAGCGAAGGCTGGTGTTTGCGCCTTGAAACCAGTTCGCTTTGGGTAAATGCAGCTAGTCTGCAAGAAAGGGCTGTCCGTCTAGGGGATAGAAACCCTGATTAACAAAACTCCGCTCCCCGTGGATAACACAATCGCAATACTCCGCTAAAAACGGTCTCAAGCCCGTCTGCAAAAAAGAATGGTTAGTCGCAAAGTCAGCAAACCCACTCTGTGAAAAATTCAAACCGCTACTGAAACCAGAGCAAGATGACATATCGAAGTAACATCTCCATGCTTGAATCGAGAAAATACCTCGTCGGAGTTAAAAATGGAGCAGATCCGTGGAAGCCCATTGGAGGTCAGTCAGCAGATGAATCTTCGGTCCATGAAAGCAACAACAAAGTTTGCCACATGGAACGTCCGTACTATGTATGTGACTCGAAAGGCTGCACAGGTTGTCAAAGAAATGCAAACGTATGGTATACAAATTTTGAAGTGAAAGTAGTCGAAATGGATCTAGTATGTTGGTTTTGACAACTGAGAAACAGATAATTTACTCAGGTCATGAAAATGAGAACCATAGTCATTCAGAAAACGTCGCCATTATGCTATTTCCAATAACTGCAGGCGCTCTTATTGGATGGCAATTCATTGACTCACGGACAATCACAGTTAGATTCAACAGCGAGGGGAGAAATGTGACGGTAATTCAATGTTATGCGCCAACAAAAAAATGCTATCCTTGAGCCGAAATAAGGATTGTACGTGCGTATGCAGTTTGTCCTAGACAAGACACTCAAGCGAAATATCAAGATTTTGATGGGTGTGATGAACGCGATATTGGGTCTGGACGGCTCAGGGAGACAATCTGTGATGGATACGCATGAATGAGAACAGTGAACGTTCCGCAGATTTTTGCGCTCTCAACGATCTGGTCATCGAAGGTAGCATCTTTTAACATTGAAACATCCACAAGGCCAGCTGGTCTCCACCTGAGGGTGTTACTGCCAATCAAAGCGATCATCCATCGATTTCCCGAAAATGGAGACGGTATCTTCGATACTCGCGTAATGCGAGGTGCGGATGTTGCTTCTGAGTACCACCTTCTATTGACCATAATTATAAACAACTTGAGTGCTTTCTACTAAACCGGCAGTCCGCCTAGTCTGAAGTATCACACGCGGTCTATCATTTTGGTTAATCAGAGTGAATAACAGAGTGTTCACCGTAAATCTTTGTTTGAAACCTTAATCTCACGACAAATCTTTCGGCTCCCTTACAAGGCTACTAACCATCCAATCGTGTCACTGTCATAGCGAACAGTTTTCATGTCACGGAATTCTAGTTCACTATTTGTTTTGTGAGACTATAGCCGAGTTCCTTCAAGAAGAAGATGTTTGGTAATTATTTTCTCGAAATATAGACAGTTCATTGATTTTGTTGCGCATCCATCGTGTATTTGTAAAGAGATATGTCATAGACGTTTTTCGAAACCAGGAAATCAAACTAGGCAAGACATTGCTTTTAAGTTAACATTATTATCCTAATCGTTTGTTTCAATGCGTGTGGATGCTCAAACGTCACAAATTACAATAGTTGGCAATAAAGGAATTCACTTTAGGAAATTTTGTTTATTGAAAACACCGGATATATCCAACAGCAGCCTTTTTCAAGACCAATGATACTATTAACAATGAAGTGATTTTGTGCATACAAATAAATATGATGAAACCACATATTATTAACATAAAGTTTAATTTATATAAATTGGTTTAAAATGCATAAATTTGTACATATCCCACATAAATATATTTGAACAATTGTTGTGACAATCAATATTTTTTAAGAAGCAGAAACGAGATTCGCTTACTAAAATAGCAGTCCAATATCCGATAAAAATTCAAAAAGAAAAAAGTGGTTTCGTTCAACAGATGGTAAACACATAGACTGATGGACTCAGGATGCATAGCTTCCTTGAATACACAGGTTGAGTACAGAATAGGAATCGTTATTGCTCTTGATTATCTTTCGGTTTTGGTGTGTACAGCATAAAAGTGTAGTCTGTTCCAAGCATAACACAATTACACGGCAAATTATATGCTATGCATTTGAGTTGAAAGACATGTACTGTCAGAGTTAGAGTTCGCGTTCCTCATTATTGCGAGTCCTGTAGATCGAATGAGCATCTTAGAAGCTGGTTTAAGTATGTTATTATATTGTAAAACAAAATCAAATCCCCTTGGATCCAACGATTTGGATCATAAAATAAGATTAGTTTATATATCCGTTCGATTTTTAGTTTTCGGCTGAATCCGGCGAAGCGTTTTGTTGGTCGATTTTATATAGTTAGCAATGTCGCAAATATTTTCCAAACATAACGACCAGGATTGCACTGATTACCCCATATTGCATCCGATATACGTAATTATAATACCGAAAGTTGAGTGTTTTCAGATTCTAACATAAATTGTCATCAAGGGTGATGATGAATATAATGTTTTTTGGTGGACCAATTTGCAGTCTCTCGACATCCCTAGACCTTTTCTTATTAGATCATCGAGAGACTGTTTGAATAAATAGAATATTGAATCTTCACACATTTGCTAATTTTGAATATGTGACACTTTCGGAAATTGATGAACATTCGATTTCTGAGGATCAAGCGCGGGGTTGTCGAAATCATTCTGGGGAAGTTCACACTTAACACCGACCACACTTCCATGTAGTTTGCGAACATTGCGATGTTACAATTGATGAGAGCTTGTATGTCTTTGGCAAAAATTGCCAAGAAGATTGGTTTGAGGACGGGTACCTCAACGTTTCAGCTTTTGCGAAAAAAAACTGCGGTTTATATCATCGAAGGCTTTCGACATATCTAAATTACTCCCGCGAATCTTGAACCCAACATCTACTGCTCAAGTAAAATCATTTGGCGCATGAAGCAGCTTAATCTTAGAGGATTATTCCTTTTTATTTTGGTTTGACCTTTTTTAATAATGAAACTATGAAACTATTTAATATGAAGTGTGTCATTCTTGTGTCGGATCCATGCTCATCGTATCTGTATTTGACCAATTTGTGTAGGTTTATGCCATTGCGATGCGAGGGTTTTCAATACAAATAGCACTCTCATTCATTCTTAACATTTTATTTATTTAATTGAGAAAAATATAATGATTTATATCTCATCTTTATATCTTATAAAAGCTGTTAACATCACTTTTTCAATTTATATTGAATATTATTGCAGTGTACAATAGAGATTACGACGAAGTTTCTGGTAAGTCTATTTTCAATATTACTTATTTGAATAGAAAATTTATGGCAATGGGTATATTACCGAAACATGAATTATTTATTAAACTATGGTTAACTTAAACAATTTGATATAATTTGTTCTTAGATTACATTCCTTCAACATACGAACAAATATTGTCATTATGTATGACTTATGTTTGAATAATATAGTTTGGAATGACTAATGCTTTAAAATAATTTGAAGTATTAGTTTCGCAGTTCCCAAGGTTGTCATAGCAGGGGTTGGTGGTTGAGATAAGCTCTCGCTACCTACAAAATGCTCTCATACTTCGTGCGTCTTGAATAGCCTCTGACAACTGAAGCCCAACTCCTTACCTTCTCGTGGTGTAACTGCTTCTACTGACAGGAAAAAGAGCAGAGCCTTGTGTTGGCGCCTCAAAATAAGTTCGCCTTGGGAAATTGGAGCTCGTCAGCCTGGGAGGGCAGTCCATCCGAAATATAGAGAGTCTGATTCCAAACCTCCGCTTCGAAATACTACGTTGAGTACAGTCCCAACCCCGTCTGCAAAAAAGGAGGGTTAGACGCAGGGTCAGTAACCCCATTCTGTAAAAACCTCTAACCGCTACTGAAACCAAAGCAAGATGTCACATCGAAGTAACATCTCCATCCTTGGATCGAGAAAAAAAAACCTCATCTGAGTTAAAAATGAAGCAGACCGGTAAAAGCCCACTGGAGGTCAGTCAGCAGAGGAATCTTCGGTCCATGAAAGCAACAACAAAGTTTGCCACATGGAGCGCCCGTACAATGTATGTGACCCGAAAGGCTGCACAGGTTGTGAAAGAAATGCAAACGTATGGTATAAAATTTTTGACAATATGTGAAAGTAGATGAAATGGATCTAGTATGTTGGTTTTGACATCTGTTGAAAAGATTATTTACTCAGGTCATGAAGATGAGAACCACAGTCATTCAGAAGGCGTTGCCATTATGCTAGCTCCTAAAGCTGCAGGCATTCTCATTGGATGAAAATTCATTAACTTACGGACAATCACAGCCAGATTCAACAGCGAGGGGATAAATGTGACTGTAATTCAATGTTTTGCGCTCCTTGAGCCGAAATAAGAATTGTACGAGCGTATGCAGTTTGTCCTGGACAAGACACCAAAGCAAGATATCAAACATTTTGATGGGTGAGATGAACGCAAAATTGGGTCCAGACAGCACAAGGAGACAATCTGTGATAGGTTCGCATGTCAAGGTGAAATGAATGAGAACAGTCAAGCTTTCGCAAATTTTTGCGCGCTCAACGATGTGGTCATCGAGGGCAGCATCTTTTAACATCGAAACATCCACAAGGCCAGCTGGTCTTCACCTGAGGGTGTTACTCCCAATCAAAGCGATCCCTCATTGATTTTACGAAAATAAAGATGGTATCCTCGTTACTCGCGTAATGCCAGGTTCCGGATGTTGCTTCAGACCACTACCGGAACACGCAGTCAGCCTAAAGTGAAGTCTCACATGCAGAAACTAAGGGAAAAGCGCAAAAAAAGTGATATTTCCAATCTCTCCTAAAACAGAATGGAATCGCTCAACAACTTAACCCCTGAACTTTCAATAAATAAACACTGGTCCGCTTTAAAACAATTGTTGGAAAAAACACTTGTCAGCACGTGAGTGACAGACGTGTAAAGCAAGACAATGAGTGGATCTCTAGTGAGACTTAGACACTGATCAACTCGAGAAGCCAGATGATACAACAGATACTTGGGTGTTAGGACATTGAGCAGAAAAACCAACTGATCGAACAACACGGCTTTCTCAATAAAGACGTGGAAGCAACAGCCAGGAACGACAAAAGGCGAGCCTATGAAATGCTAGAAACGGAGGCGCAAAATGCAGCAGAAAAAGACCTCAACACCGTATACAACATTACCGGAACCCTATCAGCAATAAAGATAAATTACAGCAAAATAGCGAAGGACGGTGAAGGTAACCTCATTAGTCAGGAATGGGCGCAAACAAAAGCGATGAATAGAGAACTTCAAGGAACTGCTAAATTGACCAGCACCTACTTCAGTCACTGACATCTTACCTGCAGCCAATTTTTTAGACGTAAACACTGATCGCCCCGGTCAAAATGAGATCCTTCTCGCCTTAAAATCGCTGAAAAATGGCAAAGCACCAGGTCCAGATGTTATTTTACCAGAAGCTTTGAAGAAAGATTTAAACACAATGGCTGAAACGTTACTTTCTCCGCTGCAGATAATCTGGTCAGAAAAACGGGATAAGTGGTCATTCAGTCAAACCTCCGAGAAAGTTTATCTGAGGCTATGCAAAAACTGGCGAGTTATCATGCTGCTCTCAGTCTCTAGTAGGGGAATTACACGAATCATTTTTCCGCGTTTGCGTGACGCTATCGAAAAAGTGTTACGGTCAGAGCAATCAAGCTTCAGAAAACAAATGTCTGGTATCGACCAAATTGCTACCCTCCACATAATAATTGAACAAAAAATTGAAAGACAATCGCCTTTTTGCCGCAACTTCATAGATTTCGAGGAAGCCTTCGAAAGTTTGAACCGTGAATTCATTTGAAGGCTTTTGTCACATTATGCGATCCCAACGCTCCACATGGACCTCATACAGCAGCTGTATGAAAGTGACTCCTGTCAGGTAATTCACAACGGAAGACTGACTGATCAATTTGCATTTGAGACTGGCCTCCGTCATGAATGCCTGCTGGTCCCAATGATTATTTTGTTGGTAAGAGACTGAATAATGAAACATACAATAGAAAATGAGAGGAACGGCAACGATTGGAAGGAATCCGACCACTTGGAGGATCTGGAATACGCTGAAGATGTCTGCTTGATATAACGTTCCCACAACGTCTTTAGAGAAACACCGATAGACTAGCACACTTTGCTCCATATGCAGGACTACGCGTGAACACTAGAAAAACAGAAGTCCTAGCTGTGTTAATTGATGAACACCCATCAATCACCACCAATGGTAAAGCATTTAAAAACGTCAACGCAAACCATCTAACTTGGCAGCCTTGTTTAAATAAGTGTTGGCACGGACAGAGATATATTCGCTAGAATTGGCAGAGCAAGACAAGCGTTCATATATTTGAAACCCCTGGGAGTCGAAGGATATATCAAAACGCACGAAACTCCTTATATTTAGCTACTCTAAAAATCGGAAACCTGGCGAGTGACAGCAAAGTCTTCTGGCCGCTTGCAATCATTCCACAATAATTGCATTTGTCGAATTATTAAAGTTAAATGACCAGAGAAGATAAGGAATCAAGACCTGTCGCAGATTGCTGCCGAGGACCCAAACGCCCAGTACTTCACTAGAAATAATTGGATATGGGTTGGCTCCCCTTGTGGAAACCTCATGATTACATCACGCGACATGCTCTGGTATGGAACCCAATCGGAGAGAGACGGGTCGGACGCCCAAGGCTATCTTAGGAGCGCTTGTGTGAAGAGAAAATCCGCCAGTGTGGACATACCTGGAACGACATTAAACTAGCTGCTATGAACAGATTAAACTGGGGATAATTTGCCGAGGACTTATGTTCTTCTGAGAACTCAAGGGGATTAAGCAAGCATTCAATGGAATGCGATTATGAGAGGATGAAACGCATTCAATCACTCAAATTAGTATATGTATTACGATTTGAAATATTTTGTAAATTGTTTAGAATAGTTGGCGAAATTGGACTTGAAAGTTACTGTTAGTAAGATTGGCAATTCCAATTATTGCAAGACCGATCCATACATTCGATCTAAATCTGAGCCAACAAATTTTGTCTTAGAATTTAGCAATGAAAAATAAGTCATTTATTTGTTGGAAGATTTATTGGAGTTACTAGAGTGATCATACATGAACGCGCATCAGTTCTTCAGTAGAAAGAACTCAGAATAAACTAAAACACTGGTTAACGTAATAATAATTCTTTAACTGTTAGAATATGTTTACTAAGATAAATTTCATGTGTTACTATTTTGTTTGCTTATTTGAATAAATTTGAAAAAAACAGCACATTTTTAATCTTGGTTTGATTGACAGGTTCAATATTTCTGCTTTCTCCGAGTAAGTGCACCACATCGATTATAACAATCTATTTTTAATGAAATATGTAGTTGTATTGACGATGGGACGTCTGTATCAATATGTAAATATCCCGATGACCGAAGTGAATACCAAACGTCTTGACAAGATTATCAACTTTCAGACACCAATCAGGATGCAATGCTTGATCCGTAATAGCATTAAGCCAATAAATGCACTTGAAATGTAAATTGTCATATAGGATTTCGAGGATTAGAGGAAACGCTTGCAATCACCTAACTTTTTATACTAACCACGACGTATAATTTTTAATATTGATCGAAGGTATACAGGGAATCAATGAATATAGTAAAATGCCCACCACAGTATGAACGCTAGCATGCAATATAATAGTTTTTGAAGATTAGGTTATTCTCAATTTTTGACTACGAATGATTTTAGTTTGCGAATGATTTTCTTCCTCGATTTCATTACCGACATGAACGAATAATCAACCACATGATGCTCTTTCAAAAAAATCGAAATGCCAAAAATAATAAAAATACAGAGTAACGCTTCTTTGCATATATTTAGTCGAATTTGTTTCGAATATTTATAACTACGCCTGTTTGTCTATCAACAGAAGTGACGGATACAAATTGACAATTTGTACAATCATTTAGCGTGATAAACTGGTGTATGTGGTTCAGACATTTCTTGGAAATTGTCCAACAGAGAATACTTTAAAATATTCAGTCAGAGGTTACTAGTCCTTTAGATCTATAGGTGATAAACAGTACTATACAATGCTTTCTAGTTAATTGCATAGTGCTAGGTAGTATCGAATAAAAGTTTTGTAATTTTCATATCCATCACATTAACTAGCAGCATTTAAATCGCGTGTTTGGGTTTTCGGCTGGTAGCTTTTACAGTAAGGTTTGCGACCATATAGTTCACGATAAATTGGTTTCGGACCAGATAAGCCGGGAGAGTGTTGTCGTGTTCTTCGTTTATATTTCATGCCAGAATTTGAGGTGTGAAATCTGCAGTTTGAAAAGTAAATAAATGTATTTAATTCGTTCATCTGGCCGTTGTCCAAATCTATCTGATAATTTTTGGTAGTGATTGTTCAGCGTGACCTCAAGGGACGATATTTTAGGAAGACACTTTCACCGAGCAAACTGTCATCGTTCATGTCAAAAGATGTTCCTTTCTGGGTATTTTCGGTGGAAATACCATGCACCCGAATGACGATGCGTAACATTTTCCAACAGAGCAGCTGATTGGATGTATTCCTAAGCAGAATGTGACATTGCACGGAAGAAGATCGGTTAAGAACAATAAATGTAATGGATCCATGCGCATTCGATTACACTTTAGTGGAATCTTGCTAAACATTCAATTTACTTTTTATTGAATGATGCTTATAGTGATCTGCTCGAGCGACATAAATGGGTCTTGTTCAAGGCCGTACAGTTGTGTGGTGTGGAAATCAGTGTTATGTGCTGAGTGCAGACGGCTGATCAATATTATGCACTTGAACGGATTATCTTCAGATATACAAAGTTTAAAAGCGATTCTGTACTTAATTGCCATTGCCGAGATGTGCGAGTAAGTCTGTTAATTCATCAATTACAAAGTTCATTAAACAAAGACTGTTGATGCACAGAAATGTTTTCTATACCGAACACTATCTCATGTTATTGACTTTCTGTTTAAAGGTGCGCTCACATTGATTCTGCGGATTTTTAACTAGCGTTATTGTTAAACTAAGCTGCACACATTTTGAGTAGCGCTTGGTTTCAAGGTTGTCCTTACAGTATTGGTTTCGTGATTAGCTTTGACTTCAAAATTTGCTCTAACTGTGCGAGTCCAATTACTCTGACAACCAAGTCGGTCCTCTGAACTGCTTGCGTGGTACTGTGTTACCTAGCAAAATTGATTATTATGACAGTAGGAGTGAATGCAGCAGAATGACGGCTAAATGCAGTTTGTTTCTTGTAGGTAGATTACGTAAATCCATGTGGGTGGTAAACTTCATGATCATAAAAAGCTTATTTCAAACGTTTACTCCGTGTGGCTTTAATCAGTCATCTGAAAGGTTTTAATTGTCAATCTCGTGGACAAACTTCAGCTAGAGTAAGATCAGGCAGGTAAATTTTTATTCAATACTGTCCTGAAAATTACCAGCAAGACATTGTTGCAAAACACTACAGTTAATCATCTGGTTCGGATGTTGTCTTGAAAAGGGAGCACTTGATTAATGAGCAACAGCTAGTTATCCATATTCAATTACCCATTTAGATTTCGCAACGCACAAAGGGATGAGAAATTTCAATACGCTTATGTGGATAATATGACGGGAAAAACCGATATCCATTACAAGTTATTGCTCGATTGGCATAGAGCTGACCGCCTAAGGCTGATTATCAGGGTGGAAGAGATATGCGAATCGTAATAAAGAATGACCAGCAGCTTCAAGCTGGATAGCCACCAGATAGCAATGTTCCATCTGGCCACGGTCTTCTATCCTCAGTTTTTGCATGCAAATTTTTATAAATTGAGAACCATACTAAATCACCTATACAACAGCGAAATAAAATAATTGCGAACTAGACTGTTTGAATGTTGGTTTGCCTCTCATAGATGCCAAATAAATTTAGCAGGCGCAAAAGCAAACTTATTTAGACTTTAAATCTGCGCTTCAATAATGTTACCATTTCCAACAGAAACAATTACATAAAAAACTGTATAGTTTTATTGGGTGACTCAAATTTCAGAAATGGTACAAAACTCAATACTTGCCCGAAGTCTTTCGGAACATTTGGAGAAGGTAGAACAAACGTTGAAAAAGAGGAACCTGTTAGATTTACACACGCAATCCGATCTTCACCCGAATAGATATCACGATGTCAATTGTACTAATTAGTGGGGAGTCGACGTCAGAGTATGTGCAAAATATTTAAGCTGTGTGATTTGAGAAAGCTCCCATCACTGAGCTAATCAACATAAACAGACTGGATGCATCAGTTTAAAACTGAGAATCGAAAAACATCTTCATACGTCACATTGAGTTTGCAACCTGTGTTCCAAGGGAACCTCAAATATGTAAACTTTGCGTATCGGAAGCTCCTCTAATGACATGTGGTTTGGAGAGAAATGGTTGATATATTCGTAAGAATGACAACAGTTCAAACGTACGACTTTTGAAAGCAGCTAGAAAAAAATGAAGAGTAGATATCCAGTCGGTTTGCAAATAAATATCGCACTGCATTTTAATTCGTAATACAAATTTTCACCCTATGTAAAATATGATCAAAAGTGCCATTTTTTGAAAATTACCGAAAAAATTTCCAACTCAGTGATTCTCTCCAAACAAAATTGTCGACAAACTCAGCAGACTAATATATGGGTTGATAATTAATTAAACCTCAAAATCTGAGATAGTTTCCTAAATATTTATGAGTTTAACGGGACAATCGACAGTATAGCCGGCAGGTAATTTGCTGCTGTTCTTTTCGTGCTAACAAGGGGAATGTGTGACTGATGTGAGGCGTGAAACTAAAAATTAACGTTATTTTAGAATAAGGGTGATCGAGGCAAGTGGCACTATCTCAGCGAAATTTTTCCTTCAAATGCGGTTAGCAATTCGTTTTCTGATATCCCACAGAAGCGTTCAAATTTTAAGCTACTAGAGTTAATTCTGAAACTCAATGTTGATTTTGCAGCAAAAGATCAACTATCGACATGTTCTCCGAATAAAACAACATGAAAACAAGTATCGCGACCGGCTTATGTCGCCATAAAATATTTTTGTTGATCTAAGAAATGCATGTGATCATGTTATATGGGAATGTGTTGTCGAAATGATTAAAATGATTTACTGCATTACGAACCTGCTCGAAATCATAATTTCTTCACACACTCGCATACAATGCTCAGTTCGTTTAAACTGGTTCAGCTCAAAACCCCATGCTTCTGATACGGAAATTGGGAGTTTGTATTATCGCCGAGTCGCTGCATGTATGTTGTAACACATTGTATGCGGATACATTTTTTAAATGATGATGTGCGGTATATAATATTTTGCTTGCTGGTATCACACCACTGAGAAATGTTGTTTGAACAGGGCTTGGTATATAAGTTTTCGCAATACATCTCCGTACGTTAGTTTCCGGAAAAATAATACGAGTTTGGTTGCATGTTGGTATATTATTTCAAACAATAGTAAATCACTTTTCTGCGATGCTTGCTCCATGACTGGAATGGTGAGTTACACTCAGAGAGCAGATCTTTAGGCGAACAGTAAATGCGCTTTAAATGCGTTTGCAAAATAAATAAAGAAGCTATCATGATTGACCCCATGTTTTGAGAAAAGTTTTTTCATGGAAGATAACCTGGGTTGCACTGTGTGGAGCTTCACTTCAACGCCGAGTGAGCGTATAAACTGCTGTTGCCTCATGAAGGCAGATCACGCCGTAGTTTTGCAATTGACTGAATACTGCATAACGCTGTGAGCGGTGTGTATGTGATTGTCAATGAGGAATCTGAATGTTCATTAATTCTAATAGCTGATGACCATTTGAGGTAGTTCGATTGTTGACGTCGACAAACTGTTTAGATTTTACAATATCACTCATACCAACGCAATGAAGAACATATATTCAATGAACCCGAGTCATGTGTCGAATGCTATTTTGATCAGAGCGATCTAAAACAAACTCGCCTATGGCATCAGCATGTTCTTAGTCTGAATAGAGCAAGTGTGAACAAGTTGGTTTCAGGTCTGTTCGAAACAATGCACTAAAATGCGCTTTCGTGCGTGAAAGTAGGTCCTAGCGTGACGTCAGAGCATGACATGAAATCGACTTTATCGTTTTCGTCGATTTTCCAACAACACTTTACAAATGTGAATCGAAACAATAATCCTGACCTCAAGTTAACAAGAACTTCAGAATTAGTTCTATGGAAACACCGTGTAATCATTACAATGAACAAGGTAAAGATTAAATATGTATTCGCAAAAGGATATTTCACCACAAACTCGACGAAATTGGGTTTCAATGCATATACAATAGTGCACAGAATATCGGTAATATGTGAACAGTTCAAAGTTAAACCTAGGCGGATAAAATTGACAATGAACACTACAGTTTGAGAGGGAATATGGTTACAACAAAATTTTAATCATTGGTCCCAGAATTGCAATTGAGCATTCGAGAGAATATATCCCATTGAATGATAGTTTAGGTTATACAATATTTTGGAAACAAGGTTAATTTTTTTCTCTGATTCGTCGTTAGTGTAAGCCAAAAAGATTAATCTGTGATATCCCTTACGCATAAGATTTGTTTCAGGTGCAGGAAGCAATTTATGTCGAGCGTTGATAAACTCGCTGCTCAATATCTACATATATCTTGAGCCATAAAAACCATGACTAAAAGCTTGTATTATTATTGCTCTCAGGTATGTATTCATGATCGTCTGGAAGAAAAATATTACAAATAATCAATAGAGTATATTGAGGACATGTGTTGCACTTTCAGAAACAGTATTAGTATCAAATGAGGTTTTTGAGCTATAGCTTATTCAGACACCCAAATATTGATCTTCATTGCAATTTTCACGGAGATGTGAAATTTTATGTTATCTGACACTACTTTTTCAACGAAATTCATAATCCTGCATTTATTTACTTTTGCAAAGCTGTTATTCCACGACCAACTGTAATTCGAATTAAGATCATTTTAGCAGCTAACAGACTTCTAGGCTATGTTTGTCAACTTAATGTATGAGTGTGGTTTTTCTAGCAATTATGAGCCATATGAGCCGAGTAATTCTGTCGACCACGGATAATACCGGCTTTTTATAACAATAAAGAATGGAGGTCAAATTTTCCACCTATCTGTGATGGAGTTAGGTTTTTTCCAGCTGACCGATTTACAACGACAACCCGAGGATTCACGTCGGCTGTTTTTCAGTGGTTAGAGGATTCTAATGTTGAACTATATCATGCGTGATATACATTTTCGTAATGAAATCATTTTTGGATGAACAATTTGTTCACTCTGTTAATGAGTAAATTAAAAGTTTCCCACTTATTCTATGCTGGGTTTCACTGATGGTGAGACATACGAAAGTTAGTAACTTTAAATACATTTTGGCTCAATATATTAGTGGAAATCGAAAACTTTTGTTGAGGTCTTGAGGAAAAATTTACAGCTTACCTTTGTTTAAAATAATTTTGATAAACGAATATTCGAAATACATCTATCAGGCTGGCTTGCGGCAGGCGTTAATTCGTGCTTTGCAAACTTTCATGTGTCAATCTTTGTTTTCTGCCATTATTCATTAATATAGCTTGACATAGATATTTAAACTGGATATAAATGTCGTCACTCAGTCTAAGCGGACCTTCGTAGGAATCGCTTCCTATTTCGTGATTATTGCTAGTCCCAAAAACATAGGTTCCACGATATCATGTAATGCATTACACGTGGTTATGAAAAATAACATCTTGTGCATACTAAGCAGTGCAATATGTGAAATAAATTGATACGTTATATCGGACAGAAGGAAATTCTACCCAGTAACTACTGACACGATCATCTCAAACATTTTATAGTCACATTTTGCGTATAATATTCTACCTATGGAGAACTAGATGCAATACAAAATTGTGTAATGATCTCTTTAAAGTAGAGCTTTGCAAGATATGCCCCCAAAAAGATTTCGAAACCCGACAAGCTGGTAGCATTTGCAACATATCGACTCCGAGCTAATATTCCATTCCTGCCAGCAGCATGATAACTACATGCTTGTTCGATTTATCTGGTATTCATTTAATAGTCACCCTATTCTGAATTATAAGATAGGATCATATGTAGAGATGCAAGTGATCTCATGGCTATCGGAGGTGTTTAAGGATTTCGACATGCGAACCGAAAAAAAACGAGGAGGTTGTTAAGACTTATTCACCAAACAAAGAAAAATTATTCCTGAAAACAATGTGCAAGGAAATTTGAGGTGTTCATTTTTTCCCTTTAGGGAATTTTCATAAGGATTATATTTTAATATCAGCACATAAATATCGAAAAATAAAATTAACAACAAATATCAATTAGCACACGGTGGGGATTTTCTAAGCAAAACAACAATAAACCTTTAATTACACTTCAAACGATGCATTCTTCTATTTCATTATGTTTGATGGGCAAAGAAATTATTACATTACCATGTTTCTCTTCTCTAAATATATGTACTGATTTCTGTTTGTTCATCAATTAGCACAAACGACATCGGAAATATTTTCAATACAGCTAAATAATAGTCGTTCAGCATATTATGGAATATAAAAATTCGGAGCACTAATCACTACTTATTGACTTGATCACATCCGAAGACGTAGCAAATACTATGTCGTATGTATTCTTTCCATTTGTGAGATTGTTAATGCTCAATATAAATAAACAATAGCTGAAAATCAATGCAATATGAATCTTTATTAATGATGAATGAATAATTCTTATTTTCAACATTTGTATACATCAACAGATTGGTATTTATCAATAAAGATCCTCGGAAAATCAAATAGTGAGTTTCAAACAATTGCCATGTCTGATCATCAGATTATGTTTTTATTAAAGTAAAAGCGGTAGAAAAAAATCAGAAGAGATGATCTACGTTATTCAGTTAAATTTGTAAATGATTTAAATTTCGGATTATAGCTAAACAAGAGTTTTCGAATGATATGGAGGGAACCACCCCCCGGCTCAAAACAAATATATGAAATGTCGAAAGGTGATACGACGTCCATTGCAAATAGTTAAGAGTTCGGATTTCAGAAGGATCGCATTACAAGTTTTCAAAACAAACACTATTCGGAAATATTGCGAAATTGTCAGCGTCAGCTGCAACCAAACAATATTGAATTCGTTAAAGCCGACTGCGCCTCGACTGCTCAAATTTTGCTACATTACACGAAATCGATGGACAAATCAGATCGATGTGACACCCGGGACGGAGTTGTATCATGATAGTGTTGAGTTTGCTTTATATGCATAAACATGATGTGTGGGTTGTGTGTTGGACATACTAAGCTCCTTTGCCCAATCGGTTTTGTTTTTTGATGGAAATTATATCAAACGCGGTCGAAATTTTTTCAAAGAAATGATTTAATGCGCAATCTTTACGTGATTGATGAGGTAATGATCTATCGAATGGTGCAATAAGTGGCCAGATTATCGCCAACTGCTATACCTTGAGCTGAAAGGAATTGAATTATAGAATAATTTACGGTCTCTTTCCTAAACCTACACTCATATATTGTCGGAAATACGCTTAGATGAAGGATTTGACCGGAGTATCAAATAGCCACGTAGAAACAAGCAATGCTCCTGTTTCTTTTTATTTATCAAAAAACAAAGCATTCAAAAACTATATTATTTGATCAAAGGTTAGCGAATGAGTATTTTTAATATTGTTGAAAATATAACTTGTGAACCAACCTGAAACGGATTTTCAAGGTTCCAGTTGGAGCTATTTTCATGCGAATATTTTAAATATATATACCTTACACGAGCTTGTGACGCTTGCCACCTATAGAGGAAAATACCGAATACTGTTTCCTTCCACTCGGTGGCCAAAAATCATGAATGTGTTACTGAGATGTAAGCGGCGAGATAACTTATCCTGAGTGAAAAGGTATTACTACAAAAATAAGCACATAATTCTCCGTTGTGACGACTATGTTGAAAGCATTCAAAATTCTTCGATTGCTGAAGGTAAACGGTTGAAAATACCAGATGTATGCTCAAAGTCATGGTGTCTCCATTCAATGAAATTTATCCTCAGTTGAATTTATCAGTATTCAACAATAATTTTTAAGTCATTTGTCAATACCGTCCCATTGCCCAGCGTTATATGCTGGGCAGAATCTTAGGTTGATGATCGTGCAATTTTTGCAGCCTAAGTATTATTGAATACGACATTTATTTAAAATGCCAATAATTTTCGTGATTCAACTAACAAACGTTTATTTTAGCTTCAGTCTACGACCCTGATTCAGGTATATTATAAAAATGTGACCGATCATAATTTATTCATTGGCCACACATCTCATGCGTACATGAGCTACGTTAAGTTATATAGTCAGAAGCCACGGGGTTATGATGAATTTTTTTCTCGAAGGGATATATTGATCAACATGTTTCATTCCGAAATGTTAAATTCTAATCAAAAAAGTAATCCATGAATGGACTAACATACGCACAACAAAAATAACGTTGTTGTACTTATGAAATCACTGAGTTGATAGGTTCATAAGTAATTATCGATATTTGGATTACGATAATGATATGAAAGAAATTATATATATATAGATAATAGCAATATATATATATATTACATTCTATTAAAATGTACCACGGGAGCATCACTGTTCGAACTCTCGTTGAAGGTTTCCAATCAACATCGAGCGTGTGTAACAAGACGTTTTGTCTCATTATTTCCAGCATTATCTTGGATTAACTGCACGGTAATCAAGGACGCTCACGACTTCGTAGTACACATACAGTCAGTAACAAAAATGTGAGACTCGAGATCATGAAAAACTTTGATGGGAGTGACTTGGTCACGAAGTTAAATGAGACACGTGCTATAAATTAGCCCTGGACTTAGATAACAGTTCATCGGATAGTACGAGTTTGATCGTTTAGTAAATTTTCATCCTATATACTATTTAATCTATGTTCTTATTTTGTATATACACTCTAATTTTAATTTTTACCATCCTATGGTTGTTGTTAAGCTTGTTGCTTTTTAGACCAGTAAAAACCTTGAATTACCTTGAATTAATTAAACATAAACCACATTCTGTGAAGGTCAATTATGTCAACACCATAAATAATTAGCAATGGGTTCACTGTCAAATTCAGTAATTGTTTATACGTATATGGAGCAATTTGAAAAAAATTCCTCATAAATTAAGGAATCTGGCAAGAGATATGTTGATGGTTCGTCAATGTGACAATTGTGATCATAGATCGGAAGTTTTGACAAGATATCTGAGAATATTTGCAAGATAAAGATTTTCGAATAATGGTTACTGATGGAGGTAAATCTTTTACAGACATCCTTCCGTTTCTCAAAACTTAGGTGCATAATGTATAGAGAAAGATAAAAAACTTGAAAACGTCGAACATTATTCTATACAGATACCGTCCTACAGAATCCCGTCGCTCTTCCGAGAAAGATTTCTTTGTCCATTTTCGATTAAGTAGAACGTCTCTATCCAGCGATAGAAATGAACAAACATTAGCCCATTACGAGTCTACATGAAACATTTTATGCAACGGTTAATAAAATTTTTCCTGAAAAGCTAAGTGATCAGAGTCAAAAAACATCCGCGAAATCATAGAGGATGGAAAGGTGTTGCGTTGTGTTCACCGTAAGTTATAGGCATATGAGAAGAGGGAAGTTTATTAATGAACCAGGCGTCCAAACCTGCGTTTTATCAGTAAAAGAAAACTATCTGTTGGCCACTGCTGCGTCTTGAGGATTTGACACATTTGATAAGCAACAAAATGGGCAACTAAAAAATCAAATAAAGATGTGCCCTGTGGTGCACGGTTAAATGGTCGTGTGGAATGCGAATAATGTTTACTATTGCTGATGATTCTGATGGCGGTGGACACACACAGAGTTAACATTACAATTATAGAAGCCAAATCAGGAACTTCTTTTTCAAATGGTTATCACCTAGGCTCCGTGACTTTTACTCCGTCGCCGAGCTTAATGTCACGTTGTGTGGTGCTATCTTTTAAAAATTCTCACTAAGCGGACCTAATGTGAAAATCATCCTCATTTACGATCACCGTTGTTGTATCTTTGTCAACATTAGTGATTACTATATGCTGGTGATATTGCAGCTTACGAAGTACTTACCAATCTTTCCGTAAAAAAATTTTCCTAGTTGTTTTCTCGACTTGTTATAACACCTACTTTGCAGTTTTATAGTTGATAAGCTTACTGATGCTTCAAAGCAATGTAAAAGTTCGCCTGCAGTTAATTAAGTCTTATTTATTGCAGACATAAGCCATTCAACAAGAGGTTTTGTCAGTTGCTCGGCCAGCAAGCAAATCGATTTAATGCATTTGCACATCTAGTATATCGAAATAACTTCAAGAAAAAATAATATCAATTTTAGGTGTTGTCCATAATCTCATTCTTTATCTTTGACAGAAGCAAAACGTTACCCAATTTAAACTGACTGGTTGCTCTCGAAGATCTTTCCATGCAATGTTTATTTAAAATTAAAATTTTAAATAACCATTTTGGTCGATGTGAAATAGGGATTGACATCACAGGCGCATCATTTTGCAATGAAAACCAATATATGTGAGAAATCAGAATCGAAAAATGTCTAACGATTTTCAAGTGACTTCATAATATTAATAATTATTTGCTCAAAATGGTTACAGTACACTGTGAACCGGATTGAATTTATGCATACCAACCATCAATCCTTGCAAAACATATCACAACCTGGAAATAAAAACAGTCTTTAACATTGTCCATCATTGTTAACCCGTAAAACCACAAAGTGCCTTCATACGAACGCGCAGTGTCTGAGAAACAAAATACAGGAGTTTGAAACTGTATGTAAACAGAACTCACCGTAATTAGTTGCAATTACCGAAACATGGTTTGAACCTCATTTATCAGACAATAAATTGGCATTGAAAGGAATGTTTTTTCTCCGTCAAGACCGTACGGGACGCGGCGGTGGCTAAGCTCTTCACTACAACCAACAGTTATCATGCAGAGAAATCGACGATATTGACCTACGTGTGCAGGATACTTTGTAGTGGACAATTAAGCTGACAACTGGAGATGACTGCATTGTTAGCGTGATTTATCGGGCTCCGAGCGCATGTGACGCGCACAATGTTGAACTACTCAGGAAAATTTGACTTCTGGCCGCCAAAATTCAAACACCACTCCTAGTTGTTGGAGATTTCAACCTTCCAAACTTGTTGAAGAAATACGCTTTTTCGACAAATTCGCTTGACGATGCGTTTTAAGGACTGATCTTCGATATTCCTTTTTATAACCACGTATTTGATAACACTAGATTTAGAGAAAGACACATAACATCCGTTCTGGATCTGATAATAACAAGTGAGGAACACGTCGTTGAAAATCTGGGATACGAAACTCCATTGGGTTCTAGCGATCAACTGGTCATCTCATTCAATTACGTTTGTCAAGCCGGGAGAATGAATGACATCAACCAAACAAAACTACAATTGGATATTGGGAGCCTTCACAATGCTTTTCGAACGATTACTGACTGCAAACCAGACATCGCGGATGTGCATCTTTCTTGGGTGAACTTCATAGAAAATCTGCGTGATAAAATAGAACTACATTCCAGATTTGTGCCAAAGACAACAATAAAACGATTAACCTTGAGAGTGAGAAGCCGTGTACGGAAGTGGATCAAGATACGCAACGATGCATTGAGAAACTATGTCCAGAATCCGATGCCAGATAATTGAGAATCATATCTTCTGTTAAGGAACAAGGTCACCTCTCTTATTACCGAGGACAAGCAATCTCATCAGGCAAGACTACTGACCATAATGGAGCGGAACCTCAAAGTCCTGTAGCAGATCGTTAACGTTGCATCAACAATTGAGCCAGGAATATCCGCACTACACACACCTCCTGGTCTAACTACGATTGCGTTCGAGGCTGCCGAAGTATTTGCAGGTTACTACTGCAAACTTTTAGGCCCCAAGGAATCAGTGCATCTTACGCCGCTTTCGATCGGCTTTTCGAATGAAATAATAAATGAAATCTCAATAAACAATGAGTGTGTCATTCTCAGACTTCTTCGTTTGAATAACGCAGTCACCAGGACCAGATAACATCACTCCTTTTATCCTCAAACGATGCGCATCCTCATTTTGTGGTCCAATCAGCACTTTATTCCAAATTTCGCCCGAAAACAGTTCCGTTTCCGCGGAATGGAAATCTGGCATCATAACACCAATCTACAAGGGCGGGAGTCGATCTTACGCTGCGAACTATAGATCAGTTACGTTGATGCTATTATTTTCTAAAGTGCTAGAGAGTTTAGTAGCGGAGAAGATCACCCAACATCTCGAAAACAATAAACTGCTTGCGACTGAACAGCACGGTTTCAAGAAACATCACTCATGTCCATCTAACATCTTGCTCACTTCAAACGACTAGACTGATTACTCAATCCATGCATACGTTTTACACATGCCAAAGGCTTTCGACCGCGTCAATCATAGTATTTTAATCCAGAAACTTGAATTGCACGGGATAACAGGAAAACTTCTTGCTTTCCTAGAAGTCGTTTTACGCGACAGGAGTGCCCAAGTCAGAGTGGACGGTGCCTTATCGAATTCATTTAAAATTACAAGCGGAGTGCCCCAGGGTTCGGTCCTCGGAACGATTTTGTTTTGGATCTACGCAAACGAAATTGCCGAGCGTGTTGAATGCGAGGTTCTGTTATTTGCAGACGATATCAAGCTTTGGAGAACCATACGTACGAATGATGACTGTGAAACTTTGCAGGAGGATCTAAACACATTGCACAATTGGTCTTTGCGAAACATTTCACCCTTCAACTTCCAAAAGTGCAACGTGTGGAACATTAGAAAGACCGGAACTACAACTACACTCTCGGCTTCCACCAACTCGTCCGGACAACTGAAAAGACGGATTTGGGAGTTTGGACCAGTTCAAGTCTGAAGAATTCACTGTAGTGCAAAGCGGCATACAAAAAGGCTCACAAGTTTTGTGCCTTATTGAGACTTTCGCTGTCGTCGACTAAGAGGTGACCTAATACTGATGTACAACATTATGCACGTCCCTAACTATCCCTTGTCAAAATTTGTCATACGCTCGCCACCCGGTGCCAGTCGGAATCATGAACTTACAGTGCCTATTACCAATTCAAGACTTAACCTACTAACATGGTTCACAAGTTACCTGTCTGGACGCAAAGTAAAAGCCAAAATAGACGGTGAAACTTCTTGAACAATTGAAGCCACGAGCGGAGTCACTCAGGGTTCGGTTCTCGGTCCAATACTGTTTTCTCATATTTATAAACGATCTACCGAACATACTAGCATGTAAGCTTGTTTTATTCGCAGATGATGTAAAAATCTGGACGAGCGTCAACTCTATTGAGAACTGTCATGTTCTGCAAGGAGATTTAAATAAGCTGCACCAGTGGTCAATCCAAAACAAACTGCCATTTAATTTCCGCAAGTGCAAAATGTTGCAAGTCGGAAAACCCTTTCCCTTTGCCTACAAACTTGGCAGCCACCCGCATGAATGGAGTACATCACAAAAAGATCTCGGAATCTTGGTGTCTGGCAATTTGAAGAACAGCCTACAGTGCGACGCCGTCTACAAGCGTGCGTGCAGCTTGTTAGGTTTACTGAAACGCATTTTCGGACGTTTCCCACCACACTCACTCGCGAAATTACTAAACACTTACATACATCCTGTCGTTGACTACGCTGTACAAGCTTGGACGCCATGGATGGAAAACAACATCTCGCTCCTCGAACGAATTTATCACAAGGCAACCAAAATGGTTACCGGATTGAATAATTTACCCTTTGAGCAGCGACTGACCAGACTTCGACTGTGCACCCTCGAGCGCAGGCGTATCCTACACGACCTCACTCTGACATATCGAATCATCTACGCGAAATCCCACCCTCTCAAACACCTCTTCAAGTTTGGTTCGGTTGTCCCCACACGCAGCCACCCTTTAACCCTTCAAATCCCACACTCACGATTGAATTGTCGTCGTCACTTCTTCGCTGGTCGTGTATGCTTCTTGTGGAATAGCTTGCCGACAGATATTGTTACCTCAGCGAACGAGCACATCTTTAAACAAATGTTACGAAATCTTATGTTGAGAACTACTGCGTTGGCGCCTACATATTGATGTCTATATTTTTTAACCCACGGAACTACCGTCCATCCAAAGATTCTTTTCCCTCAGTCTGTGTCGCCATTGAGGATTATTTTGCTCCACCTATGAAGAACACGGATATGATCATACAAGTAACGATTTTTTTAAAAAAATTTTATACGTATATCCTATGATACTCTACAGCAATTTGCTTTTTTAACCAAAAATCTTGAATCTTGAATCTTGAATCTTGAAGATATTCGTATGCTGTACGTGTTAGCTTCACATAGAACACTCTCCACCCCATTGTTACACAATCATCCAACGGATATTTCCAAAGCTAATTTAGACAAATACTTGAGAGAAAACCCAAATTTTGATACGATTTACACTACATGAGTTTCCCTGTTCTTCTTCTTTTCATTGTATATAACCCATAACTCTATCCTATGGTTATTGATAAGCTGAACGCTTTTCAGACCATTACAACTTTGAGTCACTTTAAATAGCAAAAAATAACGTAATCAATTGCAGGCAGCAAAATGTAGAAAACTCTAAGAGTGCACTCACGCGATGTCTACTTACGTTCATGGGGCTTTTTAATTGATTGGTACAATTTTGCATCAATGTTGTTATTGATTTGCTGAACCTTTGCTACATATAGCTGGAAAAATAACTTGTGAGTTTCCTTGCATTTATCATTGAGCAATTTTGAGATGCATTGTTTGGCCTAGTACAAAACGCTTCGATTCATTTAAGTTTTCTCACTCAGCAAGCACGTTTTGAATTTAGTAATCTAATTAAGTTTGCGAAATTACCAAGTACACAGAAGACAGATGATTTGCGGCATGACAATGCTAAGCGCAACCTGGACTGTCCCGCGCATGTCTTGTTTTCAGATTCGGCATATTTAGTAGACCAGCATTCCTTTAACTAGTTTTTTTCCTACAATCGGCTGAAATGCAGGTATATGACGCTTTTGGCTAACAAAAATTTGTTTACTTTAATTATAATTCATATTCTTTATGAAGCGATAAATTGATAACTTATTTACAGCAAACTGAGAAAAAACCGATTTAAGAATAATTTCAAAGTACAGCTTGGAAAATGCAACAAATATGAAAGTATCGCTGAATTTCATCCCATAAATATCACAATAGAAATTTGAGAAAATAATTTCACCGTTTGTTACGCATTTAGTATGCATCGAACAAAAATATGGCAAATTCAGATAATTTGAAAGTTATTTCAGAGAAGATCACCCCGCAAAAATGATTGATTTCTGAATTAGAGATTCATTCGGTTGAGTCTCCATATACAAACATGTTCACTTTCTGATCACCCGTCTGCTTCGGATTCCAGATTAATATCCATACTTTTAAAGCGACCGCAATACCGGCTTGGCTTATTCCAAGTGATCGTTCTGTACTAGTGTTCAACTAAAGATGCAATACTCGATATTCTTCCGAAATTATGGAATGTTTAGTACTGTAGACAATGTGGCATTAAGTAAACCGCTGACGTTTATTTATCATTGGCAGTCTGATCGCATCAGTATTTGATACCGATTAAAAGTTCTAGTAGTCTTTCTTAGAGCGAAATACGGAAAAACCACACTGATGGTTGCCAAAAGATCTAAGCATGATCATGTTCATTTTGTTCGCAGCAAAACGAGGATAGACATAAAGTAAACGGAGTAAATGCAGACAATACTCCCACTGCTTGGTTACATTTGTTTCCGTGTAATCCTCAACGAAGTGACTATCTCATTGTAGAAAACAAGGAAGCGCTAAATTGGAATTTTTATGAATAACATCCCGAAGAGTAAAGTTGTTAGACTCACCGAGACCGCGCTGGAATCCTCAAATACAATAACCAATGAATATTCAAACCTATTCGTGCAGAAAGATTTCTTTGCATGTTTTACGCAATCTAGCAACTTGGAAATGGAATCACTGTTCTGATGTTTGATAAACCCTGATAAAGTTAAACGTAAATTTGACGAAACTAATCTTGCTGTCTCCACCTGATGACGGCAAACAGCCGAAACCGGCAGTGGAGTGTAATTTCGGGGGATGTGAGCAACACATTACTTTGACGACAGTCACTTAGTCAGAAATTATGTATGTGTGGACTACCTTATATCGGATGTCATAAGGTTTATTGAGCGCTATTCAGACAGTTTAACTATTCGATGCTTTATTGAGTGCTAACGAAGAATAAGAAGTTCGGTGGGATTAAACCTATATTTAAACTCGGTTATCTATCTGATTCTCAAAATCTAGATGATCGAGCGGTAAACTTTCTGATCTGTCATGGCAATTTTGCCTCTAGTGAAACATTGACACCTCCACACCAATTAGCTAAAAAGCAAATTAGTCTTACGTATAAATAAGTGTATACGGAAGATTACCAACAGAAACAATTCTTTCATATGTGTTGAGAAATGTGATAAGCAGACATACAGTATTTATCTACATCTCAGCTGTTGATTTAAATTGAGATCTTTTTCACTGTGCGTTTTTTATGGAAAATGAACACTTGACGTTCACATTTCAACTCATAGCCCTTTCGTGTGATGTTTTCAAGATTTCGCTATTACATCATAAATATTGGATTCCTTTATAATCAGCATGTATTTAGTTTTCAATTGATTTAGAGTGGTATGATATATAGCAAGTGTATTATTCTGAGTATATAGTGAGAATATAAAAGACACGTTAAATATGTATAATTTCTATAATTCCTGTGGAGTTGCAGCTAACAATGATGAAGTCCAATTGTACGGTTATTCTTTGGAGCATATCTAGTTGGAAATAATTCCTCGAAACGAGATTCACTCGAAAATGTTGAAAGGAGTGAGATCGGTAATAGGAAAAATTGTTATTTGTTGTTTGTCGCCACGTAGGTCGTCACAGGTTAACGCTTATTTTTGCAGAAATTTGTGTTAGATTGGTTCAAAAAGGACACACGTTACGACGTTCAAAAATGTTTTATTCTAACTTCTAATTTACGAAATTTTTTCGAAGACAATTAACTATAACAATTAATTAAAAATACGATTTCCAATAAATCTGTGCATTCAACGGTAAATGAATGCAGTAAAAACGCTGAACAATATTCAGACATTGAAATATACATTTGCATGAATTTCCATCAAACACACACCACGACCGTTTTCGTCCAGTTTGCACTCATCGGGTGGGACTAGTGGGATCAGGATACGCATGGGCTTGAAACCGTGGAGGTAAGGTTAACAAGCAGGTCATGCATGCTACTCTTGGATGAGGCTCATACGAGCAATCTGTTCCATCACAATTGCACAGATACGCTTAATTAATGGGGTTAAACACATAACCGTGAACCATAATGTTAATTTTCATGCATTTCCATCACACACACATAACGACCGCTCCCGTGCTGTCTGCACACATCATTTAGGGATAGTAAGATCAGGATCCGCATGCGCTTGTAACAGTGGAGAAATGCTTAACTAGTAGGTCTTGTATACCACTATTGCATAAGGCTGTTACAACCATCCTTTTGAATTAGGTGTCCAAGCACATGTTGACAGGCCCTACCTAAAGAGTGCAAACAACACGAAACCGATCGTAGGAAGGTGGTGATGGGAATGCATGTAAATAAATATTTTGTTTAATGTTTATGGGTTCAACCCCATTGAGTATTCAGTCACGTTTATTCCCGAACTGGTATAAGCATTTACGACGTATTTCTGTGCAGCATTTATTAGATTTATCTTATTGGTTTGTACTTATTTTATAAAACGAGCTTAGCTAGAATTGAAATACCATGAAATTGTTTAATTCTGGGTTAATAGATAATCGTTGCTAATGAACATTTTCTTGAATTCAGTCAAACACAGAGATAAAAACATTGATAGTAGGTCAACAAATGATTCAATTAATATTTGACAAAATTTATTCCTTACCGTCACCATCATGAGTTTAATGAATGAAGCTTATTGAAACGAGACGAATGTGAATAATCGTATTTAGATTAATTGTATGCAACAACCGTTCAACCAAAAATTGTGTATCCACATGGGAAATTCTTCAAGTATAACAAAACTTATAATCACCACTCGTGAAAATTAACAGAACTGGTATGGCATTCTATATGTTCTTAACAGAAAAATTTGTAAACGTCTCCTGAGATTCATTTTCTTGGATGGCTGAAAATTATAATTAAACGAACGCTAAAATAATATTATGGCTGATTTGCTGTGTACAGAAATTATCAGATTCATGGTAATAATAATGACAGGTCATGTTTAATTTTAATAAATTGTTCTTCCCCCTGCATTTGAGCAGCATCATTTAGTTCGATAACTATCATCGTAGGATTAAGTTTTGAAAGATATCTGGAATATAATTTGAGTTGATCTTCATATATGAGTTGTCGTAAACGTCCATCCTCCAGACGCATTGACATGTCACGTGTAATTTGTCTGGTTAACTATTTAAATTTTTTAGTTGGAATCAGGAATTATAAAATCGGAAATACCGAAATTGGGGCTTGCAGACGTTTGCAAAAGTTGTATATTTGCTCTTTGAAATGCACGTTAAAGCTGGAAAAAATCTTGATCATGACTGTCTAATATGGAGGCTTACTGGAAAGCGTAAGTTGTATGCAGGGGAGAAAAAACACCTCTGGGATGCAGAACGTGCATTGCGCAAACGAATAATGTTAATAGCAGCGAGATCTACGAGGAAACAATTTCATCTCGAATCAAACTCTTGACTATTGTATCATGCCATATTGAACTACATCCATGATCGACATCCATCGAAAGTGGAAAACAGCAAATAATTAGTATGTTGAATGATATTTGAGAACCATTTAATGTTTTATTTGTAATATGTCTATCGCATAGAATGTTATCACGTGCTAGATAAAGCTTTCCGGGTATATATGTATGATGATTCTGAAAAAACCCTTATATAAACAAATTTAACTCACTCGCATTAAATTATCCGCGTATCATTAACTTTTGATTTAAATCTGTACATTTCTTAAATTTATATAAAATTCATTCCAGTGATTTACAATATACAAACAAACACACGTATGTCAGAATCATCACTAACTATAACGTGTATTTGAAAACAACTTCTGTCAATTCTATAGTGTACAGCGAATAACACTAAAATTTTTGATCTACGGTTAATAAAGATTTACCCAATGCATTCAGAACTCTTAACCATTCACGAACAATTTTAAGTACGTACCTCACATATTCATAATTTCAGACGTTCTCGAACCATGTGTACCGTTTTCTGACAAGTATTGCAATTCCGACAATATTGTATGTGTCTGCATGCAATAACAGATCTATATTTACAGAACTCGCAGTTTATATTTGGATGTTTACGAGAGCCTATTATCGTATGAACACCAAATCCCGTTTTGAAAATTGCGACATTTAGAACAAACTAAACATACTTCGATATAAAGACATTGATTTCCCTGAATTTGATCACCTCAGTTTATAAGTAAATTCAAATTGAGAAAACTCTACCACAGTCAACGTGTTAACTCCGCTCACACTAAATCAATGTGCGCATTTGCAGTAGAAACCACTCATATCATTGTTTTAATGAATAAATTGCAAATGGTCTGATTCATATCAATTGGAATCAGTGCATAATTATAGCTATTTATAAATGAGACAATCGCTACGATATTTTAAATTACCGACCTATTACACTTAACCTATAATATCCAAAATACATACTTCCATAAATGTTTACATGTCTTGAAATGTGCAAAGATGGGAACGTTTTCTGTGTTCCGATCAAAATTATCAATTGCAATTATTACTTCGTTTAATTGAGCACCACCTACCTATATTCAACGCAAAGGGGTGTTTGTAACAGCTTCACTCTAATTTTTTCTCAAGTATCCTGAATACATCCACGAGAGCAGTCGCGATAAGGGCTGTCAAACCGTTAACACTGTGTCTAAAGAAAGATTTAGAACGTATGCAGCGAATCTAGCACCGCTTAGCAAAACTAATTCTATACAACCTAAACAAAACTTACACAAAAAAATAACTCAATTAAATCTCTGTTACTTCCTCTAACGTCGAACCAGAGAAGACATTGACCAAATTTTGAAGATAGTCAATACCACGAACCATCCCGTGCAGGACCCATTGATGCTAATGCATATTCGTAATTATGGGACACATGGATAAACGCTGATGATGCTTCATGTCCACCAAAACTGTAGAACGTATACTGTATTCAATTCGATTATGTTCTATTTGGAAAATTTTATCTGATATTGCTACTCACTCCAATATCGTGCATAAGTTTAAAAAGAAATAACAATATTTTTAATTGTTAATAAACTAACTAATATTATTGCTTAGCAAATTTTGTATACAAGTACAGTATAAAATGCTTACTATGTTATTGCTTTTGTTGAGCTCGATGCTTTCTAAACGTTTGTGAACATTGAATTACCTTCAACTTCCTTGAATCAACGATTATCTGATGTAACCGTTAAGCATGGTTATAAAACCATGAAACCAATTGTTACATCGGATTGTTTGCTAGCTATTATATTCCAAGATATCTCTATTGCAGTAAATAATATATTTATTTTCGGTAGAAATTACGTTTTCACACTCCCAAATCATTGATCCTATTTTTGAATATACAGTGGAATTTACAATGGATAAAGATAAAAGTGAGTGAATTTGGATTTTAACATTTCAGAAACATTGTAATCATCACGAAGTGCTAAGTAAAAATTGTAAAACGAAAGCGTGTCTTTATAAATAATTCAGGATAGCATTTAATATTGTTTATTTCTTATGTTAGTAATCGACATAAATTGGAAGAGAATTTAAGGAATCCGGGCAATGGTGTTATTTTTCATATTAAAAAAAAACAGTAGTATCGTGATCCGAAAGATCTTCTTACTTGTAATTACAATACCAATTTCGGATTATCAGTTGAGTGTCAACCACGATTTAAACTTTCCCCATGCCAAACTCGATTACTTCTTCCTGGATGATGTAACGGATTTTTTCTGTGATATCACGTGCGGATATGGCTGACATTCATAGACGTGTTACCAAATTCATGCTGAACATGCATGGGGTAGCTATGCGCAAGACACAGTCGTAATAGGGTAAATAAAATTTATTGTCGGCGATGCGGCTATCTAAATTTCCGCTATATTAATTTTTGCCCAGTTAAACAAACTGTGCAATATTAGAGAGTATCCTATCATCAAACCAAGATATATAGCCCAGACAAAAATGCTACCCTAACATATCGGGAGCATGGTATTGTCCACATAATTTCCAGTAGCCACAAAATGATATAATTAAACGTTTCAAAAAATTGCATGTATATTCAATGCTAGGTGAAAGTAAAATTAGGAAATTTGGGAGGATAGCATTGTTTGTAGATAGTAAAGTTTGCGAATGTTTCAAAATAATTCGATAGGATATTTTTTACAGTAAACGTTTGCACACTCACAAGTAGAAGACGTATATTTCAATATATTTGAAATTGATATTTTCAGAAGGCTCTATATGTTAAATATAAAGACAATTTCTATCTCACACAAAAAACTTCAACTGTACTTCAGTAATGTGCGAGTATTACAATGTAATTATATCCATTATGATCAGTCACATATCTTCTGGTACCAGTGCAAATGGTTGGAAAACAGTTGCGATTAATATGATCCCCAAGATAACTGCATGGAATTTTCAAACTATAGCATGCATTTCAAAAATATTAAATAATTCACGGTAACGTGTTCTAAAGTTGACTTAGCCGTTGAGTCGCAATTTCGAAATGGTAGCTGTTTTATTTGTCACAATAATGTTTAGTTGATCCGTGAAGACTAGTTTGTCGCTCAGACTGAGGATATCGCCTATAAAACCTTTGAAAACGTTCCGTTTTATGATCATATTAAAATTGATACAGAATTCGAAGGGGCATATGAACATCCACTACGCGATCTGATCTCGTACTTTGAAGAACATTCCTTTGATTATATTTCTTTTATATGTGATTTCTACAGTATACATCGTCTGTATGTCTTATTTAAGAAACCAATTCAAAGCTGCTATTTCAATAGGATTTGAGAAAACGTTTTTCCTTCGTTCTACGTGTAATGCACTTCGATTTCTTCGAATAGGATGAAGTTACTTACTATGGTTCTTAGAAACTGAATTTCAGTTAATTGTCTGTCAAAGAACGATTTAATTTCACATTGACCACATAGAACTTTGAAATTTTTTAAACCTAACCAATTATTACAATTGTCTTCTTTTATAGAGTTCCCATGTAAATTGGTACGTGGATAAATTTAATTGATTGAGGATAGTGATCTTGCCATGACTAGGTCTAATTGTTTTTGCAATTAACTGATCTAGATATTCTAATTTGTTTGCAACAATCGAATATCTAGATTGATCTGACTGGTCACTGTATGACATTTAACTCAAATATTGTTCCTCGTATTCAAAAACAGATTAGGCATTAGATCTTTTTGCGATATGGAGAAAAATTAAGACACTAGAAAATGATATAGGTCACGTTAAATGTATTAAACGTTTAATTTTAGTTAAAGAATGCCGACTAGGACACGACAAGTAAAGCCGTGCAACATTTCGGAAAATTTGGCGTTTAGACTAATGACCTCCATTCACTATTTAGTTTGACAGGTCACCCATAGTTGCTGAGTGTGGTCCACGTGAGGAGAATAGTTAGGCCGATTTCACAGGTGGAATCTAGTATATGCCTTCTGTATTTATAATGTCACCCCACGTAGATCAAGTACCAGCCACCACAACGGTGTTAATTCCAATGAAATTTTACATGTCTCCATTATTGAGGTAGTACTTGGCTTACAATTCCGATATATGTCTCCACTTTGAGCTATATATCTGAGCGGTTGATTGCTGGCTTTATTAATTCCATACGTTACCAAAACAATTGTCTTAACATTATATGCCAGAATTCTGGTTCGCATCTGGGTGTTCAATTGTTGCTATTACTGCAGGAGTTCTACCTCGACATGCACAACTAACGTAGGAAACGCCTAAGAAATCAAAGCCTTTCATAAATGGTTTCATTCGTCGTGGTTATGCTTGGAACATTTTATGTTCAATTTTCGCAATCAAGCAGAACATATTAACACGTCAGATCTCCATTTTATACCCTTGTTCCACTTTTATGTTACCAAGTGAGGCCACATTTGTATCGGACTTCTCCGGCACATATTTCGGCCACCTATAGAAAACGTCTTGGAAAGTAGAGAGAAACTTGTGTTAGCGCACTTAAACACGCGGATGTTTATCGATCAGTAGCTGTCGGTCATACGAACCTACGAGAATACGATGGATAGCTGTGAGGCGAAAATGAACAATAAGAGAACAAAAATTGATGAAGAAGATGAAGGTTTTATGTGACAGAGACGGTAAATAAATTTGAGTCGGTAAATTATGGCATCAGTATCCTTACTGACGCGATATTCTAGATTTATTGATAAGTGGTACGCATTGGTAAATCACATTTATAACACAGAACTTTAAATTTTCAGGAATATGTATAGAATGCAAATATCTTGTAAGTCGAATATGTGATGAATTTGGTCGAAAAGTATGTGAGCACAACTTTATTCCAACGCATCGCAAATTACCGAATCAGTTAATCCGCATATTTGAAAGGAACATTATCGCAGTAAGGATAAAAGCAGTGATAAAATATAAAAATGCAAATTCTGTATATTTTGGTTTTCTATCAATATTCTGATGACAGAAATGCAGCACAATTTGCAAGAGATTAAGGGAAATTATTATGTGAACAGAAAAGATGGGAGAGAAAGAAATTCGCTACGACTAACGCGACAAAAACGTTCAACATTTAGATTAAGCATAGAAAAAACAATATGATTCCGTTTAAATTTTTCAAAATTTATAGTTTGGGAAACCTAACAAATTTCATTCTGATTAATTCTGTCATTTAAAATTGTGATAACTAGGATTACTACAGAAAGCATCATTTTAAACGCCACACCGTTCAGTAATATGATGATCTACATCTTGCCAAACAAAATATCAAACAACTGTTTCCTAATCAGGTTTTAACTGTGCTAAATGCAACACAGAGTTTAACGGAAAAAGAGATTTACTCAATGGCAATTATTAGCTGCTGCAACATGTTGATTGAATCGAAAGGTTTGTATTCCTAGAGAGAAACGACAAACATTGTGAACAAAATGGATGAAATTCGGGCATTCTAATAATATATAGATATATATAGATATATAATATATATCATATAGATATATATATATATATATATAGATATATATATTAGTGGAAAATGCTTCGAGAGCGCACTAACCATTCATTAATTCAAATGTATTGACGGGAATTCTAATGAGACATAACTATCTAATGCTTACATTCAATTTCAGAAAAACTCTAAATCAAATGACAGTTTAAACGTGGAATCCCCACATGTTATCGTCATGACCATCAAATGATGCCTATCTAATGTGTCGTTTTTAAAGGCTAAGGAAAATGCTCTCCGATATATAGAAAACTTATAAGAACTAGTTACTTACTAGATGTTAAACTAATCAGGGTAATATTAGATCAACTTCAATTAGAATCAGTCGCGGTTATCTAGAAAGAACGTTTCAGTATTGAGGTTTTCTATTCCATTCACAAATAAGATTTAAGTGACATTGAATTGATCATCGCAAGAGCGTTTAACAATCTTACATTGTCATTTATGAGTTTCCAGTTCAACTGAAACATTTTGGTGAAATGATTTCGTCAAAGTTTCATAAAGCTGATAGTTCGACAAAAACAGTTTCGTTAAGCAAACCGTTTTTGGAAAGTCGTAAACAAATATATTTAACCTTATTTATACATATTATTATAATAATTTTATATGTTTTATATATTTTTGTCACAGAAGTTACCAATTTAGCACGCTAAAGTAAACACCAAAAGAACATACCTAATTAGTTGAACAAATCGTATTTTAAAATGTGGAAAATAATATATTTTACCTATATTTATACTTATGTTTATAATATTGAGATGTTTTTATTTATTTTCGACACAGAAATGACCACGTTACTACATTAAAGTAAACACTGCTTACAGAGCGCAAAATGTACCTTAAAAACATAAAAAATAAAGCATGGCATTTTGTAACGCTTGTCTTTTCTCTTTTAAATACACAATTTATAACGAAAGATTACCATGATTGATATCATAAAATATTTATTATCTCAATAAAAAAACATTTCATTCAAAAAGTGAAAGCCGCTTATTTGTAATCAGCTAACTGCTCTGATGCCTAATCGAAATGTAAGCTGGACTGAAATCACGTGATAATCTTACGATTAAATTATTTATGGGCTAGTGAGTATGTCTGACGAATTGAGTTGCATGCAATCATCGTCCACTTTCGAATTCAACTACTCAAGAAATTACACAGGATCAGGTCACTCACACCCCATGCCTCAGATTTGAAACAGATATTGTCACGTCCACCAAGTCAACTATTTCAAAGACAACAATGCTTATCGGCTCATATGGTTTTCGTGGCTGTCGAGAATGTCATATCGACGACGTAAACAATCAATCAGCTTCGAGAGGGAAATGATGATAGTCACTGGAATAAACCTAAGAAGTTTTTCAAGATAAGTATCCCACAAAATTATCTTTTATATCAGGAGAAAAATTGTATTTGTCAATAAATGTGGTACATTATTGAGACAGTCAAAATATAAGAAAACAAACCTCAATAAATGGGGTAAACCGAAAAAATTAACTTGTCAATTTTAAAACCATATCACGTAACGCGCTGGAGTCAAAGTGGAACTAAAGATGTTATAAAAATGGAGTCGATATATTCAACAAACAAGAGCAAAACAAATGGGTTAGTGTTTTGATTTCAAAATTCATATGAAATATGGACAAGGAATCTGTTTGAAGTTTAAGGTGTTCAAACATGCATAGTGTAGTATATAACGGAAATCCATGAACTACGAATATAAATTTGTGAAGTTATTGTATGGTTTGAGTGAACCTAAAATAAAAATATATGAGTTTAGTGAATTTTTCCATTGTCCTTTTTTGTGCAAATCTGCTGATGATCTTCAAAATCGTGCGCAGAATTTCGCCTTTTCATTGTTTTCCACAATGTGTATTGTTTAGTTTTCAATTAAAATCCGTTCTTTACTCACAAATCACACCACTTTCTAATGCGACGCGGAAGGAAATGTGGAAAGTTCATTTGATTCGAGGGAAAACTGTTGAAAATTCGAATTCAGAAGATAGAAATTGAGCAGGCTGTGATGGTGATCCATAGACGCCTTCAAACCAAATACGAAAGCTTTTAACGATAGAACTAAAAGGCAATCAGAACTTGAATTTTGAAGCTCACTTAACTGGCAATTTCTAAACCGACAGCTCGATGCTCCGGTGGAGTTTATAGTGCTCGAAACTGTTGAACGCATACAATGTTGACAGAGATTTATTTATTCAAAACGGTTGAAATATGCCTATCTCCATTAAATCTACCGAATAAAATGATCCTTTGGCATCTGACTGTTTGGTGATGGGGAAAATTGTTGAGCACCAATCTTACATTATTAAACGAAGGAAGGCGGAGGAAATTGCTCAACGAAGGAGGCTTTGGAACTTCTTTCGAAAATATTTAATCTCGAAAATTGTTTGCAGATTATGACGAGAGGAAGCACAGTGATCGATAATTACTTTAATATAGCCGCTGGGCAGGAACGTTATTTCCTATAAATCAGATCTTTATGCTGGACTCTGGCTTATTTCGAGAAAGCCGTATTACCGCCTTTATTCAAATACGTCTTGTTTTCTTAAATTCTTCAACAAAACGACTCAAATACTCAAAAGTGATACTACATTTAACTACGATGTATAAGCTCAATAATGAGAATATATATCTTTGGAACACATTTGCATGCATTTTCTTCACACAAAACACCCCACGACCGGTTTCCTGCTGTTTGCACTCATCAGGTAGGGACAGTAGGATAAGGATTCACATGAGCTTGAGGATATATATCGTTCATAGTTCCGTGCGCCGCATTATTTGGTGCTCCTCATTATCAAGGTAAAATAATCTTACACTGAGACGAACGTGAATCTATTCTTTGTTGGAGTCCCCTCAAATTCGGAATTTCGGATATCCTGATTTCGTAGCGTTATTCGATAATACGAGCGAAATCGGAATACTCGTGTTTTTCCCTTTTTCAATCTAGCCGCGCAACGCTGTTGATACTTTTGTATTCCGGGAAAAGGAAAACGTCATCAGGAATTTAATTTTCGTCGCAATCTACCGGTTATACATTCAACATCGTGCGATTAACTACCGAAGCTTAACGCCGGATTCAAACCTTCTTGTGTACTTATTAGTTTCACTGCTTTTTGTCGCGCTCAAGAAATTCATGATTGATCAACCGACAGAACCACTGACAAAAATACCAGATGATGAAATTGATACGCGAGTAAATGGACAGGAATCCAGTATACCGAAACTGATTGAACTGATGAAAAATATAAAGGCAGCAATTTCACGCTACTCAGAATTTACTGCCATAGAACTCATAGAAAATGAGTCATTCTCGGAAAGACCAAACATTTAGCCAGATTAGCGTACAGATGATTACAAAACAGGTTATTATTCAGTATCTTCTCAACTTAACGGATACGATAAATGATTCAGCAAACACAATCTCTAAAAAGACCAACACGAAAACGGACTTAAAATAAATTCCGCGTGTATAAACATCAGTTTCATATGTATGGACATGTCCGTGTTACGAGAACGCTTTTCGAAGATGAGCAAATACATGATGTTGTTGAGTGGTATTAACTCTGTAGTATGATAAAACTGGCTGCAGCTTGTTCTTCATGAATAGTTTGGTTTAGACATCACCTGAATTCTTTTCACAAATATGATCTTCACATATCCAAAATAATGCTGCAATCTGCTGTGGATGTCAAAACGTTACACATAAAGTAGACCTCCTTAGAGGTTTTTGCGAATTTAAATGTTTTATCCATGCTTATCTACTATGGTAAAAGCGGAATTCATTCATAATAATGGAAATACATAGACGAAGCAATTGCGATTATTAAAGTGATCCTTGTTGTGAGTTGCAATCTGGTAGTCGACCATTGCGTAAATCGCACCTTCGGTAGAAACACGTTTGCTAAAGAGGAATGAAGGCTCTTGACATTGACCCCGCGAGTTGGAAAGAAGGAATCTGCACAGGAGTTGAACCCATGACCTTTAAAACAAGAGCAGGTGAGTATACATTTACATAACACACACAATAACTGGTTACGAGCTCTTACTACTTATCTGGTAGCGACAATCGTAGCAGCATTCTCAAGCACTTGAAATACTGCATTAATGATAAACAGATTCGCGTTTATGCCGTTGGTACTGCCAACCTGGCTAATCACAATCGCTGACATGGATGTACATGGATGTACATGAAAATCACGTGAATGTTCATGTTCTGCAGCTTTTGGAATGACTGGCAGTACAGTTCGTGAGGAACAATCTCTCCTGCAGCGCTGGCAACGGAAGACAAAACTCGGTTGCATTGCATCAGATGCACGCCGACGGCTTTATATGCGGTAGGCAGTGAATAGCTGTATCTTTACCCCCTCAGCTTGCAGGATACGCTTTGCACAATGCCTTCAATCTGAGCGGTCAAGAGCAAGTTCTTCTTAACTCGCCGGGTCAATGTCAAGAACTTTCATATCTTTTTTGCAAACGTCTTTGTACCGCAAGTGCGGACTGCTCAATGTTCGAATTCTAATTGCAACTCACCATAGACTAGATCTTCCGAAATACGATTATTATACATTCTGTAGACATGACCAAGACAGCGCAAGCGGCGCAGTCTCAATAGAGTGAACATAATCTGTAGAACAGCTTTCGAAGCACTTCACAATTAGTCACTCTGTCCATCCACGATGTGTTCAAGATACGACGGATGCTTTGAAAATAGAAAGCATCTAGCTTCCGTTCGTGTCTTGCGTGGGTGGTCTAGGTTCCACTGCTGTACGCTAAAGCATTTAGCACGCAAGCGCTGTATACCATTATCTGTGTCTTTACTGTCAGCTTGCGGGTAGCTCAAAAAGAAAGTTCAAACGGTACAGAATAACAGCTGCTCTGCTAATCCGCATATCAATAGCCGAGTCTAACTAGAGGTTATCTGCAATAAATGAACCAATGTATGTGAACTGATGTAATGATTCAAGCTGACAGTTTCCGACAGTTATGATGGGAGGCGATACATCCCTTGACCAAGGCCATTGGATTTGCTCATGCTGATTGTTAACCCATTGTATTTGCATGCCGGCGGAAAACAGTACATTAGATACTGGAGGTGCTCTTGGAAGTAAGCAATGAAAGCAGCATAGTCGGCAAACAGCAAAACACGGATTAGCACATTTCCTGCCTTTGTTTGTGCTCTCAACCGTTTCAGGTTAAAAAGCGTGCCTTCACATCGCGTGCGTAGGTAAATACCTTCCGTTCTCATCCTAAAAGCGTGCTTCAGAAGCAGAGCAATGAAAATGCCGAACAGCGTGTGAGCAGAGCACACCCTTGTTTAAAACCTCGGCGGATTTCAAACGCTTCTGAGCTGGAACCATTTAAATGGTCTGCGTTCTTCATGCCTGAGTGGAACAAAATAACGAGCTTGAACAGTCTTAACGAGCAGCCTATTGAATCTAGCATTCTGAAAAGACCATTTCGTGCTGACGTAGTCGAATGCCTCCGTTTAATCAATAAAAACAGCGTAAAATTGCAGACTCTGTTCACGATACTTTTCTTACAGTTGTCTCAGGGAGATGATCATGTCAACGGTTGTTCTTCCATTGCGGAAGCCACATTATTATTCGGAGTGAATTCTATCAGCTAAAACTTGCAGCCGTATCTGTGAGACTTGATTCCCAATCTCTATGCACTCAATGAGGATAGCCGATCGTGGCGAGACGGTATCATATTGGCTGCCGGCTGTACAGCTTGAGGCCGGCGGTAGCCGTACAATGAGACCTAAAAGTCTCTTCCATCGTCGGAAGCAGCTTTAGGCGCTGAGCTTAACGCCAACAGAGCCATAGCTTTTAACCGTTATCTGATGCTTCTCATTCTATTATCTGCAGGAGCGAAATGGAGTGTTCTCTCAATTGGTGCTTTGTGATATACGGCAGGGCATTTCAAAGTCGAGAACTAGCTTTTGCCCACGCAGCAAGTGCTCCCTATCTACGGCACCACCGGAACCATAGAAACAGCTAGGCTGATAAGGTTCGACAACGACGCCGTCGCAGGAGTTGACAGGTGGAAGTAGTACAAGACTTCGGACTGCCGGACGGGACTATCCTTCCGGATTTCACTTCGAGGTTGACTCCTGAAGCCTTTTCCATGATTGGATGTATACACAAGGCAGTGGAGGTTTGAGATAAGAGTTTATCTTCCCACAGGTGAGCCGCCTGCATGGACTTATGAGCTTCACCTGTCGGAAGCATGATCGTTTTGAGGCCCAGTCAGCCGCCTTCGTCCTTTCTATTGTCAGTAGGAGCAGTTTGGCCGGGTAATACAGGACCAAGCAAACAGTCAAGGAGCTGGACTTGGTTTTTATTGGCTATATGAGACGCTTGCCGTTAAAGGATATTTGGAATTAGAAGCTTATTCCCAACGTTGGAATCAATGTTTGAATACATGATCATTAAAAAAGAATCCCATTTGCATGCATCGACATGAAATAAACCGTATAAATTTTGTAGTATTTACATACACCTAAGGTGATGTCCATCGCAATAAGCTGATTTCTATAGCACAGCACGAATTCTGTACAAGACACTCCTGTCTCACCAATCTTCATATAACTCTCGATAATTGGACTCGAGCCGTGGACGATGGATGCCGTATCCATGCTTGTTACTTGGACATGTCTGAAACCTTCGACCGTGTTAACCACAGCATACTGCTACAAAAATTAAAGCATCTCGGGGTGTGCGGCAGACAGTTGGCCTGGATGAAGGATTACTTGACTGGTAGAGTTATAAGGGTTAGAGTTGATGGGGCACTATCCAGCCCAGTAGAAGTTACATGTGGCGTACCTTAGGGCTCAGTCTTGGTGTCAATACTCTTCCTCGTGTACGCGAATGATATACCCGAAATCGTACGCAGCAAAATCATTCTATTTGCGGATCTCATCAAAGTCTTGACTAGCATACGCACCATAGAAGATTGCCAAATTCTCCAAAAAGATCTCGAAGCACTTCATAATTTGTCCTTGCGAAACTGCTCATCATTCGACATCCAAAAATGTAAAATGTTGAACGTCGGTAAATCATTCGAATTAACATACTCTCTGGGATCTCAGCAACTTTTATAGGTTACTAAGGAGAAAAACCAGGGCGTGTGAATTGGTAGTAAACTGGAGTCTTCACGGCACTATTCTCTTGTATACAAAAATTGCTGCCAAATGTTAGCATTGCTCAGAAGGATCTTTGGTCGATTTTCAAAGCCGATACTCCCACATCCAAAAATGTAAAATGTTAAACGTCGGAAAATCATTCGAATTCACATACTCTCTGGGATCACATCAACTTTAACACGTTACTAAAGAGAAAGACCATGGCGTGTGGATTAGCAGTAACCTCAAGTCTTTACGGCACTATTCTGTTGTATACAAAAATTCCTGCAAAATTTTAGCATTGCACAGAAGGATCTCTGGTCGTTTCTCAAAGCCGATACTTTCACGTATAATTAACACCTATATCAGACCAACAAGGGAGTATGCTGTTCAAGCATGGTACTCATGGTTACAAAAGGACATGTCCTTGCTGCAACGGGTATACCACCGCGCTAAAAAACTGGTGATCGCTCTATACAACAATCAATACGAGGAGCGGATTGCAACGCTAAACCTCTTTGACTTTTCGTACCGTCGTCTCAGAGGTGACTTGATCCTGCTTTTCAACATTCTGCATACAGTGGATCACCCACTTGAACACCTGTTTTTTCGGGAAAATGCACGTGTTAGCAGATCGCGTGGCTACATGTTAACTATTTAACTCTCCAGATCAAATTGTCGAAGGTTTTTCTTTGCTGTCAGATTCTGTTTTCTATGGAACTCCCTGCCCCCACAGATCATTTGCGCAACAAGCCTGAACCTGTTCAAGGCTGCACTTGACAAGTGTGAATTCCCCATATTTTTAATCTGTGTTTATTGTAAAGTGTTCGCTTTCAGGACCATTAGAACTTTCAATTAATTTAAAATACTTTGAATCTTGTACGAAAACTAGAATCAGGCCCCGCAAGTGCATGAAACAGTTGAAGAATGCTGAACATGCTGCGTTTGTATGCCACTGCTTGAAAAAGTTTAATCAACAAACCTTTTCAATCACTCGAGGCCACACTCATGTAATTTAATGTTATTCAATGTTTCAAAAATCCAGAAAGCATGCACATTGCATTAAGCATATATTGAAAATGAAGCGAATGCATAAAGATAAAACAAATGTTTCATCAATATGGAAAGTCATCATGTGTATTCAGATGTGAATTTGGATTATGTCAACATATACTTTTCAAGTTCAGTCTTGAACATATATTCAGGGTAATAAAATATGGGGGTCACAGAATACAATATAAAACAAACTGGGATAGCAAGATCAAGAGCGTTGAATAAATAGTATGTAGCTTTGCAATATAGTATCATGTGATTCTCACCTATGAAAAAGGTGTTCAAGAGAGTGATCAATTGTATGCAGCATCAATTCACACCTGTGAAGACGGTACGGATAGTCAAACGGGTTCAAAGATGCAATCCTCTTGTTGTATGACATGTCATATAGTTTGGTCACCATTTTTTTCTTTTAACAATATTTTACAGTTGTAAAGTTGAACCTTGTTTCTTATAATAATTGTTTGCGGAAACATTCGTTGAGTTTCATCAATGAATGTATTTTTTCATAACGCTGTTCAGCATTTTCTTTGCTGAGCTTCTGAGACACGCTTTTAAGTCGAGCACAAAAGGCATTCACCTACACACGCAAATGTATGGCAAGCTTTTTAACCAGAACCGGTTTAGACCATAAACCATGGCCCGAAATGTGCTAATTCGTAACCTGCTGTTTGCCGACAATGCAGCCTTTATTACTTACTCTTAAGAGAACGTCCAGTCGCTAATGGACTGTTTTTCGTCAGCGTGCAAGAATAATGGGCAGTGAAACCTGGACCAAGCACGCAAGTGACGAACCGAAGCTGAATGCTTTCCATCTACGACGCATCTATCGTATCTTCAACAAATAGTGAATGTAAAGAGTGGCTTATACTGAAGTGCATTTAAAAGCTGGTGTACAGAGCATGTTCACCCGATTACGACAGCAAGGCCTGCGGTGGCTTGGTCATGTCTACTGAATGGAGAATAATCGTATTTCGGAAGATCTACTCTAGGGAGAGTTGTAATTAGGAAGACGGCCATTAGGCAGACCGCACATGCGGTACAAAGACGTTTGCAAAAGAGACATGAAAGCTCCTGGCATTGACCCCGCGATCTAAGAAGAAATGGACATTGACCGCTTACTTTGGAGGCATTGTGTAAAGCGTAGTATGCAAGCTGTGGAGGAGCAGATACAGCTCTTGTCTGCTCAACGCATATCACGCCGCCAGTGTGTAACTGACGACATGCAACCGATATCTGACTAATTTGCATGCACTGCCTTACCAGAATGTTACTACCGACTCGGACTATTAAGTCTTTCAAGAAGCTGTAGAACATGAAAAGTCATGCGATTGTGATGTACATCCATGGTCGACATCAACTGAAGGAGGCCAACTACAAATTTGTTAGCCATTAGTGTGAGCGTTTTCATAATAATTGGAATTAAATATACGATTTCATTTTAATTAATGAAAATTACAACGTCAAAAAAATTATGCTACGTGTCAAGTTTAAATTTTTTGGCGCGAAAGTTTCAGACATAGCCAATTATGATGCACACTAGTAAGTGCAGAATTTGGCTATTCACTAAGCTTCTGTATTTTTGCCATTATTTAAACCTCTCCAGTTTTATTTTTGAACGTGATGTTTATCAGGTTTACGCGGTGAACGTATACTTAATCATTGTGAACTTTCTTTGGTAACTTTGCTTCATTTGGAATGTCTTAGATTGTGTTGTTGTTGATGATGATGAAAGGCACATCCTTTGCGGTAATAAGGTCTTCACACTCTCTAAAGATATAAAATAAGATCTTTCTCTCCAAATCATTCATTGTTGATAAACATATATGTTATCGGTAACAGGTGCTCATCGTAACATTTCATTTTAGGTAAAAATCACATATTGAAAAACAACATGTTATTAATATTACTGGTTCTTTTTGTGACTATTAACAGAAGTCAAGATGTTGGTGGGTCCACATTTAGCGTAAATTAAATTTCGAATACATATGACATTATATGCAATAGGTTCTATTCCATATTCATTTATATTCCGCTATTAATGATTATTTCTGAAGTTCAACTCAGCAATAAAACGTTTCCATTTTTCTCTCAGTACAAGACGCTATATTAATCAGAAATCCTACTATGGTTCACATTTCTGAACCAAGCAGGACATTTGAATTCTTCATTTTCTACGGTGGACAATTTAGTCAAGTCTTGAAATATGCTTTATATTCTTCATCCAGTTAATGAATCGTTTAAATGTTTTCTTTTTTTTGAGTTGCGTATATGGTGTTCATTTCTGATGGGTACTTATGCGAGTTGGATATCATTTTTATTTATTATTTATTTATTATTAAATTCAATGCTAAGTCACGAATAATATCAATCCATTTTAGTGACCTCACAGTAACATGGACGGTTAATTGGGAATAATTCAATGGATTTTCTGTAAGACATTCAGCCAGCACATCCGGCCATTCTATTACGATTGATGTCAGAAAGCCGACCGGAAGACAGGAAATTGTGTGTTTCGTTCAAGGCTCATTTGGTCGAGCTGTCTCAAATCCGATCATTGTACTGCCGATTATTGAGGTAACAAAACCGTTATGTTTTACGCTATTTAAAAACTATCTGGCAATACCAAAGAGACGCCGATAAATCTTGCCATAAATAAATGATGTGAACTGATTTTCAATAGGAGGATTGCTAGTTAATGTGATGAGAATATTCCAAGGACTTTTGTGGTTTACACGTTGCAGCTACACGGTGCATCAAAATATTTAAGGATGGGGAAGCCGGGAGTGATTACCTCCGTGTATGTCAGGTCAAATAGTGGCAGTTGTCGAATACGTAACCAATTGAATAAGTTACTGATTCATCAGTCTAACAATAATCAGCTCACATCAGCGCTTTACATCGACCTAAAATCGGGTACACCTACGAATCCCACAACGCAAGAGAAAGCCTATTGCTCAAAAACACATTACGTTTAACACAAATAACAAAACACAAGTAAATATTATAAAGCCAAACTAGGACACGTGTTTCCAGGTTGTCCTTAAGTTCTGATTTTTCAATAGCCGGTAGGATTAAGGCCGTTACCACATAATAATCGTTTTATTCACCTTAAATAATTTCATATTGTTTGATTTAGACTGATTTTGTTCATCAACTCATACTCATGAATTTGTTGCCGTTTGAACGATTCTAATACAATCCTTTCATGACCAGAATTTTTACGCTGTTCCACTTCAAACTTCTTTCTGCTGTTATGCTGCACTGGATTCTAGTGTACCGGGTATCATCCGGAATCTCAATTACCCATTTCTAAACGCCATTCTATTTCAACGCGTTTGTGTGTGTTTACTTATTACCTAAGGATCAGAATGATTGATCCTTGCTATTATACTATCGCGAATTCTATTATTATTATGTTGGCCTCCTTCGGTCGAAGTCCACCATGAATATACAACACAATTATGATTTCAAAAAAAAGACCTGTTTCACTTTTCAATAATTGAATATTCTTTTGAAGGTTTTAGCCTGAGAGTTAGCAAATCATTGCAAATCGGCGAGCATATTTTCCTCAGTAGCCTGGAAGAGGATAACGTCTTTGGATTGAATAAAACGTGGTTCGTTGCCGATAAACTCACAACAAAGGAGGACATCCCTCGATGGGGCAGAATAAATTCAAAAAGGTTTAAATTTGCAAGCAAATTATTTGACATGGACTTTGAAATTTACGCTGTATCTTAAGCAGAAAATAGCTCATATAAGAAAAACTTGATTTTCAATGAATTTCATATAATTCGATTCAAATGTGGCTAATACATGTCTACGTTGCAATCCACATCGCTGAATTAGATATTTATTATAATTTATATTCAGATAAATACACAGAATGTAAGTGGTTATTTGTATATATAAGCTCATTTTTGGATTTTTCATATCAAAATATTTCAATTTCTACAAGAAAATTACTAATTATAAACATTTTTGTGAGCACATTTGATCTGCGTGTCAAATGCAAAGTCAGTGGTGAATCATTAGCCGCGAGTGCAGAAGGCGAAGAATGCGTCATTGATATTACGCAACTTGACACACGCATCGACATTCCGCTTACAATTGTGGCGCGCACAGACTCAGAGCGCACGGTCCAGGAAAATCGACCATTTTGAATTGCATGTCTAGCAGTGTCAAAAAGTGAAATCAATCCTTCTACATCAGATAACCACGGATAGCGACAAGTATACTTCTTTCCGTGTTCAGCTTCGGCTTTCTACACGAAGAGTTCCCAATTACGTTGTCTGAGTGTAGTCTCGGGAAGACGTGCCTGTCGAAGGGAGGGCAGATTACATGTATCGTAGAAAAGAATATTTTCATCAACCATTGAAAATTCTGTTAGTCTCTTTTGAAAGGCTTATTTAACCTGTGGTGGTGATATATGCAGGTAAACGTAAATAATAACTGTTTTATATCAAATATTACATACAATCAGCACAGTTGCTCGGTGGTTATAAAGACATTATGATACAAATCTGTTTTCAGAATATATATGTAATAATTATCGATCCAAAATAAAATAAAACATATATATATATTAAATTAATAAGCGATAAATGTAACTGACATATTTGAGATCAGTGCTCTGATTAGTTATTTTGTTGTCTTAGATATGCATGTTTGATTTTTTGTTTTGTGCGTATCAAACGCATTAGACTAATCGCCTTCATTAAAAGCTGTTGGATTATTTGGATAACGTGATTAGCATTGTGCAGATTGAGCTAATTAATGAGCTAAATAATTAGTTCATATTAGAGGTGCGGATGATGTCATTTATTCTGAAACGATGAACACAAACCTTCGGATTGAAGTGCTGATGTTTAAAATCAACGAAATTGTCATGACCTGAGATTTTGGAATAATGATCCGGAAGCCTATCAATAATGCGAAACAAATTGTGTGATAAACATTATGGGCAAAGCGTGTTTTCCGCAGCTATATTACGAAATACATTGTATATTGTCAGAAAAGGACGACAAGTTATGCGTGCAACCTTATTTTCAAGGACGGTATGAACTTAAATGCTTCTCCATCAATATCAAATAATCATCACTGTCATATATCTGGTGTAAAAGGCAATAATCCCTATTGCAATCATAATTAAAGGTATAAATATGATGTATTTGCCAGAATACATGATTGTGGAAAATAACATTTTGAGAAAAACCTTATTTTTTGTCTGTTATATAATCAAAAATAATTGTGAATATCAACGCTATTCGCTACAAGCTTTAATTCCATTCATATTGAAAATAGCTTGAACTCATTTATTTTCAATTTGAACTAAGTTTCCTATACGAAAATGCAAAGATAACAATTTTGTGGATAGCTTATTGTATGGATTCGAAGTTAAACAGTCATCAAACTAACTATACTCTATATATATTGCATATTTATTCAACAAAATCTCTGTTTGCTTGAAATATAGTAATTTACTTGCAACAAGTCAGTTGGGGATGTAGATCCAGCTCAGTGAATCTCCAAGTAGGAGTGAGTTCACTTTTCGACACTGCTAGACATGCCATTGGAAATGGTTGATATTGCTGGACCGTGCGCTCCGACTCTGTGCGCGCCACAATTGTTTGCCGAATTTCTAAGCTTCGTCATATTCCATTGTCTCAATGGCGTTTCCTTTGCCTTGTGGATTTACGGCTAATGATTCACCGCTGACTAGGCATTTGATAGTCATAGAACTTGGGAAATTATCGGCATTGTTCATCATTAGTAATTATTCCTGTTGAAATTGAAATATGTTGTTATTAAAATCTGAAAATGATTTTATAATATCACAAATAAAGAATTACTTTTTTGAATTGTTCTGCTATTAAAATGAAGATAGCTCTAATGTAATCCATTATGAACATGTTTAAACGGTTCGTTCCTTCAGCGAATTGTTGTTCGAATGAAGTAACCATACCATCGAATCTACTGTTTGATAGGTTTCTCACAACGAACCGAGACGGTCAAAAACAGAATCACATAGTGATCGCTAGTCAATCGATCGAGGCGTTGATGGTTGCCTAGTGTCACACAACTCATTGAAACTATGCTTACTGCCTCCAGCTGAATATATCCAACAGCCCGGAACCAGTTGTATTGTGTAAGTGACAGGGATGTGTGCAACACCATAAGTTGGTCATCCATCAGCGCGTCGAGCAATTGAACAGCAAACGAAATGTGATTTTTATTTTTGAACTTTGTGGTGCGTTTGTCGAAACTTATTAAGCAGTGGCTTCAATGTATCTAACTTACCACATTTAAACTAAAATTAATCTTAATACCTTCAATTTTTAATGGCAAACATCAAAAAACATGTTGTCGTGAATAAGTTCGAGGGATGTAAGCAACACATTAATTTGGTAACCGTTATATTGCGTTAACGTCTGACCAGGTTAATTAACTCCTATTTATTCCTATACATATATCAGCTGAATTCTTATAAAATCTATCAAATCATTTCAAAATGGTTTGTTAGAATGAAACATCGTAAACGGTCAGGAAATTTTGAATGCGCCGAGGAATTTACTCCATTTCTACCGATGCTGAATTCTGATTCACGATTCACACCAGGAAATCAAGACCTCCATTCACTGTGTCCGTAGACCAATCTCAGAAAGAAATTGGTGCAATTACCTTACACACATATTTATTTTAAATAGCTCTCGAACTTTGACAGAGGTTCATCGGAATAATTAGCAATTTTATGATGAGCGCTCGGTATAATTTTAACAATTTGACGTTGCCGTAATCAACTAAACGGTCGCCATTTATCCTTCTTTACTGACCATGAACAACTCCTCCTGAGTTTATTTTGATTGTTAATAATAGCCTCTTGATGAAAATCGTGTCATAATTCACATTGCTTGATCTTTCCGAGTCCTCGACTTGACACTGGAAACGCATTTAACAAACAGTCGATGATCCGATCAATTGCACCATGTATGTCGTCATAGGTGTTGAACAACTCACAGAGTCGAAAATAAAACTACTGAACCCTCCCGCCATCACGGGACTGATTAATGCTCTGAAATGAATCTGGCCAATATGGTGCTTAAAGATCGTTCGTTTCAGATAACGGTACCTAGTTTTTCTCAAAACAATTTGAATGTTTTCCGTGGCCGAAAAATCAAAGACATACGGTTCACAATATATCACCTTAAATCTCAGATACTTTTTGATTGTTTTGTCGCTATCTTCCAATTTACCATTTTAATGGCGCGTGTGATTGAAATGGTGTTTGATCTTTGTTTGGTCAATCAACGAACGCCAAAAATAAGGTCACAAAAAAGAATTCATTATCATAGATGCTAATGGGACAAAAACTGTGTACTATTTTAACGTGTATGATGCGGACAGAAGAAACAAACGATGGTGTATCCGCTGCTGTATATCTATTCGAATAAAAAGCAATTACGAATGTCTGCAAGCGTAAATATTGTCTCAATAATAGCCTGTTTGCCTTGTGAATAATTGAAACACCTAGTAGGTTTCACTTTACAACATTAGCGTTAACGATTGTATATGGGTCTACAAATGGAGTACCTTCTTTTGTTGAAATCTAACTAAAGTCCTCCATATCGACGAGTAGGCGCTAAATATTCAACTCGACACGTTCAATATATCGAGGGTAACCCCGAAATCCAGTTCAAATCCCAAAATTTCGAAGCCCAACAGGTCATGAATATTAACCTGATAAAACACTTGCACTTTCACGTGTGTTAACAGACGTATAAACTTTAAAAAGAGAGGTGTCTGGTGAATGAGAAAGCCATAACATGGTTTTAAATTTCAAGCATGTTGACAAGCTCACAATGTTTATAATGCATGCATGTCTCACATGCTACGTGTATGATTTTCGGATAAATGGTTGCTTACTGTAGGCTGTTTGTTGTCGTTTAAGCAGAAACCACATCGAGGACAACATATCGAGGACTTTGGACTCCTACTCGAAAGTTCCATTACAATGTTGTTCTGTTTTGTTCCTGATTTCCAGATAAATAGCAACAAACATGTAATATCTTATTATTATTAGCTTCATAACACAAAGTTCCACATTCATTGATGTTCGTTGCAACGTATTAGTCAAATTTGAATCAAAATTATATTAAATTTATTAAAAATCAAGTTTTAGTTATATGAGCTATTTAAATATATCTATCTGCTTAAGATACAGTGAAAATGGCCAAGTCCATGTCAAATGTGTGCATGTCCATTTATTCTGGCCCATGGAGGTATATCATCTCCTCGTATAGTTGTAGCGCTAATGAACCACGTTATATCCAATCCGGAGACGGGGTCTTTTTCCAGGCAACTAAGCAAAATATACTCTCGTGCTAAAAGCTTGAAACGAAAACCAAAAGGTGAAAAACAGAGAAATGTGAATTTTTACGCCGAAAGTGTAACCTTTCGTACAGAAGCAAATTTCTCTCATTATTAATAATAATAGAACTCGCAATGATCAATCATTCCGATTCTTAGGTAATAATTTAACATATACACAAGCATTGCAATAGGATGGCGTTCAGGAATGGGTTAGCGAGATTCCGGTTAATAGACAGAACTCTACATTCCAGAGCAGAAAGCGGTGTGAAGACTAACAACGTAATGATTCTGGTTTTGAAAATATTGTATTAGAATCGTTCAAACGTCGACTAATCCAGGAGCAGTCGAGCAATATGAAATTTGTCATGGTATATAAAACGATCATTATGTGGCAAAAGCTTAACACATACCGGATTGCATGTAATCGATTGACAAATCAGATCTTGAGGACAACCGGAAAAGACGTGTCTTGGTTTAGCTTTATAAGATTGAGGTGTGTTTTGTTATTTGTGTTAAGCGTAATACGCCTTTGAGCAATCGGCTTCCTCTTGTGTTGTGGGATTCGTAGGTGCACCCGATTTTAAAGTTGATGTGAAGCGCTGATGTGAGCTGATTATTGTTAGACTGGTCAACCAGTAATTTATTAAATTGGTCAAGTATTTGCTAAATGCCAGTATTTTACCTGACATGCACTGTGTTATTCCATCTCGGCTTCCCCCACCCTAAACAGTTTGATGCGCCGTGTAGCTGCAACGTGTAAACCACAAAAGTCCTTGTAAAATTTTCATCACAATTACTAGCAGTCCTCCTATTCCAAATTTGTTCACATCATTTATTAATGGCAACATTTAACGGCATCTTGTTGTCATTGCAGATAGTTTTCAAATGGCATATAACATATCGTATTTTGGTGCATGTTAACTCCCTAATCTGCAGTACAATGGTCGGATTTGAGACAGCTTGACTAGATGGGACTTGAACGGAACTCACAATTTCCTGTATTCCGGTTGGCTTTGTGACATCAATGGTAATAACATAGCCGGGTGT
>JACCGJ010023268.1:0-19433 GCA_013407085.1 Atriophallophorus winterbourni
ACAGATCCGTGGTTCGGTCATGTCTGCAGGATGGATCCCAGTTCGCATACGAAGGTAGCCATGCACTGGCATCCGCAAGGTAAACGAAAAAGGGGACGGCCCAAGGAAACTTGGCGCAGAACGTTGGAGCGCGAACTACATGCACAAGGATTCACGGTGCAGACGGCAAAGGATGCAGCGACAGACCGGAACCACTGGCGTGAAGTTGTCTCCGCCCCATGTGCCACCCGGCACGGAGAGGACTGACTGACTAAATCAATGGAACCAAGTATAAGAAGAAATTAGCCTTATTTATACAAACGAATTTTCAGCAGTTACAATAAATTCGCCAAACAATTTTTTTAAATCGACGAACAGTGTTTGGATATCAACAATGATAGATTTTGTGCGGGTGTGAACATGACATTACATTGACAAATTACTTTGTTTTTGAACCTTTTTGTTGACTCATAACAAGTTTGGCTATTGCGATTTCGGCCACATGCCGCGCCTAAGCGAGCAATCGATTGTTGGCAGTGAAACGTCAAATGGTTACGTAAACATTGGTGCTGATTGTTGTGATTCGTATTTTCGTAGTAGATATGAAATCATACCAAGATTGATAAACGATTTGTGTTTGATATTCTGTGGGCTGTCATCAGCAAGCCTCCAGTGCTAAAATTAAGAGTTTGGGAGATCAAAAGCTGATGGAGCGATATTGAAAATCTATTCTTCTGAGATTTATCAGCGGACGAACATCGACGTATTTTTAAATATATTCTAAAAAGGATTTTGCTATTTTCTCTCCGTCTGTATCGATCATTAGGAGGAGTCCGATATGACCAAAAAAGCCAAGGCTGCTTATTTTAGATAGGTAAGTTACATAAGATGAGATAAGACTCACTCCCATCATCACGAGATGAGTAGCGTCCATTTGTCTTCGAAGATTAACATCGCATAGGGAATCACATATCCGAGAGCAGAAAGCTGGCTTCCGTCTTGACAGAAGCTGTTTCGACATCATTTTACTCTTCGACAGCTCTTAGAACCGCGACACAATTTTTAGACTTCAAAGGAGTATTTGATTCGGTTGATTGATTGTGCAACGGTGTTCCGCAAAAGTATACCAAGTGCAATGTATTTTCGTGCTCACATACCCATCCCTTACTATACTACTTATACTTTGTGCACTTTATGCTTATGCATGTGGATGCGTTAGGGTTTGCAATATTTTGCGAAATTCACCACCACATGTGGCATCCGACAAGGATGTTCGGCTTCTCCGTTTCCGTTCCATCTTTTAATTGATGCCATCATGGAATTATGCAGCGAAGGATACACAGCTTTCGTACTTCACACAATGCCAGGTAGTAAGCTTTTCAATTTGCATCATACTGATGATATAGTTCTGATCTTCGAATCGTAGACAGATGCACGACTATACTAAACAAGCTAGCTAATATTTTGCCTGCATTCGGAATGCGTTTTGAACCTTCCAAGTGCACTACAGGACATTGACTTATTAAATAGAAGTTTATTGCTTGATAATCACGTGCTTGAAACTCTAGATAGTTTTACGTAACTAGGTAGTTGTATCAATAATTCTGCATAGTTAGATGACGAGGTCTCGGGACGCATTTCTAAGTCGACCGTAGGACTTCGCATCCAAGGTCACCTCTGACGTCAGAAAGGACTGTTTCTATTACTCAAAGGTAAAGTCTACAAAGCGACAGTATGGACCCTGGACCTTACGTAAAAAGCACATTCAGCGTCTTCAAATATTTGACAATCGATGCCTCGCAGCATTTCGGGAGTTAGCTGTTACAGTCGCATACGTAACGAAGCTCTCTGAAATAGTAGTAATGTTGATATAGATAAGCAGATCAACGTGCACAAGTTAAACTGGTTGGGTCATGTTTAAAGAATACCGGACCACCAACCTTCGAAACGGATTTATTTTACGACGCCACATCCCGATTTGCGTAAATCTAGTGATGGCTAAACCGTCACATCTCATGAGCTGCTAAAAACGTTTACGAGTAACCTTTCCAAAAGCACGTCTTCCTGCCTGGGGTCCCCGCGATCAGGTATCGCAGTGGTTAGTTACGCTTAATGATATGTCCCGAAACCGTGTTCAATGGCGGTCTTGCACTAAGAATCTTCGTGGAGTGTTTCCTTAAACTTGTATGTTATCAAGTGGAATGACGAGGAAATCTCGTTATAATGCATAGCAGTGAAAACAGCAAGCAAACTATCGTAATGATGCTGCTCCACTCGTTCACGAAACTTAATTGAATGCATGAACCATTCGAGGTGTAGGCACCTCATCCCGGTTTGCTTGTGCTTACTCTTCTATAGAATCCGTAGCTATTTGAGTTCCACCCTCCCCATCTTTTAGGATTTTACTTTTTCATGGTTGTGTGGCAGTTGAATCATCGGTATATGCGAACGATGTAATGCGGTATGAATAGAGGGGCTTGTACATAATCAGTTAATAAAACTTTTCCAGCTTTTTTCTGTAGCTTTATCGTTTTATGTTACAGACACACAAACTATAGTTGGTTTGTGCGATCAAGGTTATTTACTGCTTTGAAATGTGTATATTACTGTCAGATCAAAAAGCGAGCATCATTATTCATAATAGACATCACATGAATCTGATACTGTCTGATGCCTGAACACTTGAATATCGTTCCTTATAGTTTGGAGAATATATACCCTGTATCTAACAGGTATACATCATGGCTTGACCGATAGCAATACCAAACTAGTTTATCGAGGAAAACCGGCGCAGTTTATGAACTACTTGTTATTCCAAAGTAGTGATTCATTCAAAATAATTGAGTGCTCAGTAATTTGGATGTGAAATAGTGAACTCAATGGTATCAAGAAAGTACGATTAACAATTGAACAGCGGTTGTAAAACTTCACAAATCGCCGTGCATCAAAACAACTCTCATCCACACCCTCTAAGCCGATGATAGTGGGTTTTCCTCATGGCGCTCAGGTCTGGAATCAAGGTGTCGTCGATTGTCAAAACCTGCTTGAGCTATTTGGTCGATGGCTCTTGGTGAGACCGATTGTGGTATGGCTAGATTACACGGTTTCCATCGTATGGAAAACTAGCAAGCAAAAAGTCTGTGGTGCGAAAAGTTCATGTTTGGGGCAGAGTTCACTAGAAAATTTCGCAAAGCAGTTCCAAATTTATGACCACGAGAACGTTTGCATGGTGAGCATTTTCCATTCAGGTCGGTAAATTCTGGCTGTATGTGTTGGCAAGGAACATGAGATAAAAAATGGCGGAATCCGAAAAAATTAAGCGAAACGATGAAAAACCAAAAGATTAAAAAACCGACTCTACAAATTCAACACACGAATGTCGATGAGGTTCAATGCAATTAGTAAAAGAAGCAGACGAAACATCAAACAGCCCAGGAACCCCAATCGTTCGAACCAACCTTGTTAAATACGTACGAAAACCGGTCTGCATCAAACACCATATTGCCAGGAAAAAACGAAAGTACAAAGAATCTCCGCAAGTCTAGCAATGTGACCTTGGTCAAGGATCGTTAGCCGAAAGAAAACAATCAATCAGCCGGGGGGTGTAGCGCGGCGAAATTATAAAAATAACAGTGATTGCGTCGTTTGTCGTCAGATAGACAGAGAATGAAATGCACGAGCGCTGCGGAGAATGAACGATTCATCTGCATATTCGATTCGTCAAGTCCTCCTGTGGGGGTAATTCGAGAGAACGAAATGAGACAGAGTTGGAAAGAAAAAGTTGAATAAAAGAAAACAGCGGTAAAAAGCTGCATGTCAAAAAACAAGATGTCGTTAACCAATATCCCGGATTCTGAGGGACCCAATAGTATTTCACGTGCCATCTGACTGTATGGTAGTTCAATTGACACTAGGATTGCGAGTTCATACATAAATAATGTAGTGGTAATGGCAATTGTCCATGTTACTACCGCTTCCAGTGTAAAAGTGGCATCTTGATGAGGAGAACGCTCTTCAAGACTCACCGGCACATTTGCAACAGCTGAGCCTTCGTGATCTGCAGAGATACAGCTTTTATTTGACCGGTATTACAGTCAGTGGTTTCCGATTTATCGAAACCTATACGGGAATTCTGAGCGGTGACCAGAGTCTCTACCGATGTCTTCGAGGTTTGTATGAGGAGCTCTAGGCTCAGCATCCGATCATCCAGGTTGCTTAGCTGGACACTTGCTCGAGTAGGTAAATCTGCGTTTTATTTACACACGTAGCATACATCAGGCATGTTTTCACCATTTAGGATCGATATCGCCTCCGGGGTCAATTATTGGCCGTGGAATGTGATGCTAATACGTGAGAGTAATGTTTAGTCAGTTTCGGAAATGCTCGATTGCATTCCTAATGGCTTGGGATGCGAAACGAGTAAGTCAGAAATGATGAGGTATTTTGAAAGGCGAACTGAAAAGCAACTTATTCGCGTTTCGTAGAAAGTGAAAGGGGTAAAAAATCGTTGATCAAAATGAATAAACTCGACAAACTTAGAATAGTGACAGCCGTCAAATGATAGGAGTGCGGATGAGTTAAAGCAGACCTTGTCTACCGTGACTTTAGAGGAAATTTAGTTTACTAATGGCATAAAAATGAAACGTATTTGATGAATACAAGCAGAGTTGCTTCAAATATGCTTCACTAATTTCGAAGGCTACTGAATGAAACAGGCATCCCACTTTTCCGAGACATCCAGAAAACGGGTTACGTTGATAGAGGAGTACGGCTCACGAACATCAGAGATCAGACTTAATTCGTGCAAAAAAGAGTCGGAATAACTCTAGGAAGTTAATGATCCTCGAAAATTCGATATGAACGGCTCTGCGTTTGAACGTGTATGAGATCTGATTCCGCGAACAAACAGGAAAAAGACGGTGCATCGTGCTGAAACTTGTAAATGTTCGCCGCCGTTCGACATACTGGTTTTCGTCGTTATCCCCGTATAAATGTGGCAAATGCAAAGCGGTAGAAAAGATACATCAACCGCGACCTGGGTTCAAGTTCAAACGATATTTCAATTGAGATTCAAGGGAGTAATCCACCTCTAATCGACACAGCTACAATAATTCATCAAGTTTATTGATGCTGTAATATTCGATCGTAATCGACTAACAAACAAATTAAAGTAGTTCTTCTACCTAAAATGTAAACGGCTGATTGTCAGAAAAAACAAATGAAAGCAGAACTACGACAGGAGTGGAAATGCTTACTCCTTAAAGGTCAGTCTAGCTAAATGCGTTCAAAAATGTACTCTTAAAAAAGAACAACGAGATTGTTTTCAAATTAATAGATCACGTGGTTTAAGCCCATAAACAGTGTTAGGTTCCAAACACCGGGTGCATGGATAAAAACAAAATGGTATTTTAGCCAATGTATAATTGAAAGAGGGTATGGTTGTGATGTGGTTAACCCATTTCTGCCGATCGGTAACTATGGTTGCCGGATTATAAAGTTTTGGCATGCTAGTTTTGAAGTTCAATAGCTCGATCCAGCTTGAGAAGCGTTCAGATGCTGTATGGTTCCGTTTGGTTGCTTGCACACGCCGCACCAGTTGCTATTGAAAGACACCGAAGATCAGACGCTTTCTATGATGCACAATAATTATCGGCAGAAATGGGTTAATCGCTAAACATCAGGGCTATTGTGGTATTTCAACAAAAGCAGACTCTGCAAGAGCGTATTAACTAAAGTTTCATAAAAGTTCATATATTTCGTTCTGGTAAGCTCTGGTGCTTTACTGGGAAAAGGTCGAATATATCGTTGTAAGTAGGTCACTCGAATCCTCGCTCAATGCGTGACTGCATATCTCTTGGCGAGCATAAAAAGCAAAGTGCATCTGGTCTGGCGTGTCTAATTGCGTTGTTGCTTTGTTAAATAACTTGCAGTTACAACGGAAACAATGCTGTAAAAATACTTTTTCAGTCTAGAAAATAATGCGAATGTTGTTTGACTTACAAGTTGAATCAATATTGAACACTTTTAGCTCACACCTTATCTCGCTCGTATGTGATTTACAGTTGGCTGTTGTAGTCCTGTGCTATTTTTTTCTGTAGGTCAACTATCTTAAACCTTAAAACTCAGAATAAATAGTCTACTGCCGTAACTGACACTCACTAATACGAGGTTTCCATCATGAATGCATATATTATATTATAAAGCCGGGATTTCGCATTTCGGTTTAATATGATCAGCAAGCAATGTATTAGTGGTTAAGAAATTTAAACGTTTTCAATTCCCTTATTAACTTGACAAGACTCGTAAAGCTGTTGTCAAACTGTGAATCCTTATGCGTACAGTGGCAAAATTGATAGACAATCAGCCATCCGCAGGCTGCCGCTAGCGTTTATGTATGTATGTATGAAATCACACGCCTGATCCAGGCAAAGTGGCGCACAGTCATAGACTGCACGTGCGCTAAGATACGGTCAGGTTGCCCAGGCCTAGACAGATATGCGATAGAAAATAAAATCGACAATGAGACTCCAGCGTGTTTCAGCATGCAGATCACTGCCTGTTGCAAATAAATTTAATACGATGTTAGCCGCACCGCACGGTACAGTACTGCATGATTGCACATCCGTGCACTATGTATGTATTTATGTACAAAGGATAAAGTGAGTAAACTAGCCTACAACCTAAAACGTATTACCGTAAATCGAAAGCAAACTAGATAAAGTGTGCATTTTACCGCCTGCTGAAAGTAGTCAGTTGATGGGTCGATAATTCAAGGTGAAATCATTCGCATTTTTCTATACTCACAGCATTTTCTCACGGGTTTCGGAGCGAAAATTATTTTGAAAAACCAACAACACGATTAACCTAACCGAACAGGCAAAGCCGGATGCACACAATCACATGTCTGGGGGGAAGTGCCACAAATTTTCGAACGCTGTGCGTGGACTACAAGGATTCGAGTAGCCACTGATTCACACTGTTATTCGCCACCTTATCGATAAGATTCAAGGTTAATAAACATAGAACGGAGGAACGCCGGTAGCAGACACAACTGGAATTAGACAAAGTGCCGTCGTTGATTACATGTGGATTGCGATACTGTGAGATTGCCCAAGGTTCTAGAGAAGTTTGAGAAAGTGGTAATGACAGTGAACAATGAGTATAAATCTTTTTTAATAAACATTCATATCGCAAATGGTGACTTTTTCGACTTTAGTATGAGTGAGCTCTCAGTTTTCAATCCATCTTCATTTATTGGGTGGCGATCTTAATAAGATAGACACTTCCTGCATGCAGACTAACTCACTAGTCAACATGGTTAATCTCGCAACTGGACTATTTCTGTGTGACAGACGCAATGCTTTTTTCTTGACTGCATGGGCACTATCACCGGCACTGATCATGGTGTGATTTATATGATGCCAGGTTGCATGGGCTTATCGCTGCGGAAGCAGACCATCAAGCAAAAACTAAGAACAAGCCGTCAGTTCAGAAATAAAATGGCTCTATAAGCTGTACGTGAACAGCTTACTAGATGATAAAGATTTATGGTGGGAACTTTCTCGCCAAGATAGTGTGCGCAGATTATCTAACTGCTTGCTCCATCGGCCAAATATAGACTTTGGGGGTGAGAACGTTATGGATACGCAACAGTCTGCCTTCATGTGTATACCAGTTGATGACGGAGGATGAGGTTCTCAAAATTTAAAGGAAAGCAAGACACCTGGCCTTGACAGGGTCAATCCAATGGTATTAAAAGTCTGTGTGCAATGGATCGTTAAAACGATAAACACAACATTTAGCCGATGACTCATGACTGTAACGATTGCCGGGAGTTCCAAAACAGTTGATATTAACCTTGTTCCGAAAACGTCTGCAGACTAGCTTCGGCTCATAGCATGTTCTTCACAGGTTTTGAAAAAATTGGAGAGCATAGTTCTTAATCGTATTCAAAAGTTGCGCTTCAAGAAGGATGACAGCCGATTTGCTTATCGAAATAAGCGCTCTACGATCGATACTGTTGTGCTTCATTTATATGGTTTTACATAAGCTCGAGCATAGATCAAAGTGTACTTCCCTGGCCGAAAAATGCATTTGCTCTGTAGATCGTGTACAACTCAAGGAACAACTAAAACAGTATTTATACCATACAGCATTATGAATAGGAAAAGTGGATAATTTAAGGATAGGTCTCAATACGTTGAAGTGAATGGATTACACTCTTCCTTGCTCCCAACTGTGAAAGGGGTCCTTCAATGAGCGATTCTCTCTCAATTTTATTTTCAACATACCAATCTTCTCTTCCGTGGTCACCCTCAAATTTTAGTCTTAAAAGCGATGATAAGGTAGTCATTGGATATATTTTACCCAGAAGCATGTCTTCGAATAGGCTCTTAACTGCACTACATGAAAATACAACATGGCATGAAGAGAGTTGTTTATTTTTAAATCCGAGAAATGTGTAGAACTTGATTTTGTGTAGCAATCTTTCGCTATCTAAAACTAAATCTACATATCTTGGGTGTTGGGTGAGGCGACCTCACCCAAGACACGTGCGACTTCGGTAATGTCCTTATCCGAACAGTGCGGATGCATGCTGTGACATGTTGTAACCTTACGCTTAAATGTCCTTATCCGAACATGCGTTGTCTTACTCTGAACGGACTACTTTACCGCTTACTTCGCACACCCCTTTTTTGTTCTCTGTATAAACACTGGCCCTGTCCAGCTCTAGGACCTGCGAACCTGCGTCCTGAGTCTCAGCTTGGTCATTTCATAACCATCCTGTATTGTTTTATTCTCTGCCTCGGTGGTCTTGATCTCTCGTATCATCTAGTTGATCACCCGGCACAACTGCCTCTCGAATTCAGTACATAGCACTTAGTCGAGAGAAACTTTTCAAATAACAAGGCGTCAGCATTTAGCCAACTTGACCTGGACTTATAATCGTAATTCTCTACTAATTAAAGTACGTAGGCTTGATGGAAAGAATTTTGTATGTAATCGATAAGATAAGTATTGGGGCAACATTTTGTTTCTGGTACAAAAGCTTCACTAGGACAGGCAACATGATTACGTAGCATCCCACCGACCACCTCTAGTTGATCTTACCGCTAAGCCCTCTGTAGTAAGTCAACGAAGGGTCATGTCACATAGGCAAAACAGAGAACAGTTACCGACTTGTCTAACATGGTGCTACTTACGTCAACCTGCTACAAGTGAGCACTGTCAAGGTTGGTTGACACTGACTCAGATGTATAAAAGTGCATAACTAAAGCGGCGAATGTTTATTTTTTTGAAAAATCTGATCAAACATGAATTTCAAAATGAATATATGATAACCTATGCTCTTACCTGCATTGAGCATCAGATTATAGAGAGCTCTGCTCAGCCAACTTCGCTTTTATACCGCGCCTCAACGCGTCTACGCTTTCTAAATCGACGCTGTGACCAGCATTTAATACTGCTCAGCCGAGGCTTAACCCTCGCTTGCACAGATAGCAAGTGATTAACTGCATACAATCATTTACGATGATATGGCTGTCATGATTAAGTGAATGTTAATTAACAAGGTGTTCAAAATCACGAGACTAAAATTAGGCAGTGTCACATGGTCGGAAAAAGAACGCGGGATGATGATGCTAGATTGTCAAGGACTGGAAAAATAACGGCAGTGAGAAGAGCAGGCAGGAATGCGCAAAGTGATAATAAATACAATTATGGAATTAATAATCAATAGACTGAAACAACTTAAGAATTTGCGGATCATTTTGGTGATGTAAAAGGCAAGTGACGAGTGCGGCTGATTAGAAAAAAGCAGAAAATTCTTACCAGTGGTTTGAGTTCCTTTGGGTCAATCAACTTGAAGTGAGTAACAAAATAGTAGAAATGTTTGTAGCAAGTATTGACATGAGCTTCCTGTGGATAGAAAAGAAACACTGTAGCTCTAGGCTGGACCTCGGACACGCGGTTTTATTGTTTATGTGCAAACAGAAAACCTTTACGTACCGCACCAATCTGGCGGAGTTTCGCAAAATGATGAATATATATGTGGACGAAAACTCGATACAGCCGACCGAAAATTTTCCTGACAACCTTTCTAGAATTGCTCGGAAAAGGAACATCTAGAGTGATAGATAGTCACCAAAATTGACATACCAACGTCAGTAGGGAAAATATTCGGGTTTGTAATCTGTGCATCGATCCAATCCATTAGTAGATTGATATACTTTGGAGCTGGTAACGGGGTAGGTTTTTTGTAATTCACATTGTCCTGCCAATGATACTCGAAAAATTTGCCACCGGACATTCTGGGGCAAGACTGCTCAGTACATGAATTAGAAATTGTGCCATAAATCAAATTAATCCTATTATAAAAATCGATAACTGTTATGAAAATGACACTAAACAAATCACAGTACCATGCACAGCAATCCAATCATTGAGTTCTTCCTCATTTGGCCGTTTAACAGCTTCGCGTAGATCAATGCCTGCACTGAGAGTTGCCTCCGATTGCTTGTGTAGCTGATATCGCAAAGTGTCTGGTGTGTACTTCTTTTTAGGTCGAAAGGTCTATAATCATATGGCAAATTAGAAAAATGTAAATCGCTTACATGTTTCTTACTGAAAATGTTTTTGAATCCCAGGAAAGCCATTATAAGTCAGTCAAGTAAAATGTGTTGATCCGATGAGCATTCGAATTGTGGTATTAGGGCAGCGCTGTAAAGAAAGTTTGACGTGTTGAACATTTATATTCACAAAATATAAACATTTAGAGTGCCAACACCAAGCCTGATACAAGTAAAGAACCACACAGTCAGACTGTACGGTGAGTAAGATACTGTCAGGTTGTCCAAACCTCGACTGATATGAAAAAAATAGAAATGAAAATGAAATTCCTGTGTGTTTCCGCATGCAGCTTATTACCGGTAGCAAATTAATTTAGCACGGTGTTAGCTCTGCATCACAGAAGCATTGCATGATTTTAATATGTGATTTGGTTATATTCCCAACAGTGGCTCCTTCCGCTACGGCAGTAAAACCAGTTGCTTCTGATGCTATCGAAGATGCCACAGTTGAAATGAGAATGAGATCCTACTATCGGCTAAACGTTGCTCGTATCAAACTCTCACTGCCTTTCGGAATGCCCGACTACGAGAGGCTCCATAAAATAGTCTGGATCGAAGACCGGTAAACGGATAACTTGTGTACAGCACCCTCTTTCTGTGAACTCCCTGCTGCTTTACGTTTCACTCGGGTATGCAAACGCTAGAGAGGTGCACTCGAACAAACTCTAAATGGTGTTGTGGACAATACTTAATCATATACCCGCGAGGCTTCATGACAATGTCTCTTACATATTTTCAGCTTTCTGTACCGACGTTTCCGTGGCGCGATGTGCTCTTGGTTCTCCAAACGGTTAAAGCAAAAGGTCAGCAAGCTGTGGTCATAAATGTTGTTGGCCTCCTTCGGTCGATGTCGACCATAGATGTACATCACAATCGCGTGAATGTTCGAGTTCTGCAGCTTTTGGAATGACTAAACAGTCCGATTCGGGAGGAACAATCTCTCCCGCAGCGCTGGCAACGAAAGTCAGAACTCGGTTGTATTGAATCAGTTGCACGCCGGCGTCGTAATCAGCGTTCAGCAGCCAAGAGCTGTACCTGCTCCTCCCCAGCATGCAGACGACGCCTTACACAGTGCCTCCAATGTGAGCGGTCAAGAGCAAGTTCTTCCCAACTCGCCAGGTCAATGCCAAGAGCTTTCATATCTCTTTTGCAAACGTCTATGTACCGCAAGTGCGGTCTGCCCAATGGTCGACTTTCTAGTTGCAACTCACCATAGAGTAGATCTTTCGGAATACGACCATTTTCCATTCTGTAGACTTACTTTACTTTACTTTAGTGCGAATATCTCCTCCTGGAGGATGAGTCGGCTTCATTGACGTCACGGATTGCAGCCGCCCACGCTCGGCGGTTAGAAACGAGATCCGCGCAGATTGTAAGACAGGTCCGGTCTTACGTGCGCCATCCGTAAACCGATCGTAGACCAAGCAGCTCCACGTCCGATCTCACGGTGGCGAGCAAAGTCTTCACTTGTCCTCCGCTACGACAACGCCATTCTGCGCAGGGTGTCTGCGATAGTGTCATCCTGGTTAGTTCAGCGTCCGAGCGTCTCAGGATGTGGCCAAACCATCTCAGTCGGTGTTGCCGCAATATCGAACTCAAGCGAGGGATATCAAAACAACGGTGGTGAACCTCGTCATTCGTTACCCGCTCATCCCATCGAACATTGAGGATGCATCGGGGACACCAGTGGTCGAAAACCTCTAGTTTCCGCATATCCTCCACCCGCACAGGCCACGTCTCGCATCCATAAGTGAGAACTTGGCGAATCACCGCTCTGTAGACGCGCAGCTTTGTACGTCGGCTGATTTCTCTACGATGTCGTCGGCATACTCCAATTCGGCAATCGAAACGCTCGGACTCAGTATCACACCGGCGTAATCTGAAAGCGCCTGCTTCATTGTCCAATCGATCGCGAAGTTGAATATTACAGGAGACAAAGGGCACCCTTGCCGAAAACCAGTCCTAACGGGGAACGTCGAGGACACCATTCCATATGCGCGTACGCGGCTCTGTGTGAATGAATAGTACGCAGGCGGCGCTGTCTCAGTAGGGTGAACATGCTCTGTAGACAGCTTTTGAAAGCACTTCAGCATTTGTCACTCTGTCGATCCACGATATGTTCAAGATACGACGGATGCTTCGTAGATGGAAAGCATTCAGCTTCCGTTCGTGTCTTGCGTGGGTGGTCCAGGTTTCACTACCGTACAGTAAAGCATTTAGTACGCACGCGCTGTATACCATCATCTTTGTCTTTACAGTCAGCTTGCGGTTACACCAAACACGAGAGTTCAAATGGGACAGAATGTATTTACAAGTAGGGTGTTGAAGCGTCATAACGTTGCAGGTTGAAGGTAGTGTACCTTAGGATGCGCTCTTTAGTAGACTACCGGATAGATATTACTTGTCTTCGTGGGAACGACTAAATGGGCACAGATCCAAACCGACTAACGTCCCTGGAGGCGTTCAAACATTTTGAATTGTTTAGCAATAGAGGCGAATATACGTATGTATGTATGTATGTATGAAAGCACAAGCATGATCCAGGCAAAGTGCCGCGCAGTCACATACTACACGTGGGCTAAGATACTGTCAGTTTGCCCAGGCCTAGACAGATATGAGAGACAAAAATATAAAATAGAAATGGTAGTGAGACTCCAGCGTGTACTCGCATGCAGCTGACTACCGATGGCCAATCAATTTAGCACGGTGTTAGCCGCACAGCACAGAAATGCTGCACGATTGCACATCCGTGCGAATATACGTAGCTTAGGATGAGAAAGTTGTTCGGATTGTGTTTGCCAAGCTTGTGTGGTTGTCGTTGAGCTTTTCGTCATCAAGCTAGATGACATCAGAAAAACTTCTTTCGAAGTGACTTGTAATCGGTCTGTTTGCCATCACTACCGGTGGTTGGTCGAAATAATATTTTGCATTCTTTGGCACTCAACAAAGATATCAATTAACCAGCACTTCAGATTGGCTGCAATCAATGGAACAATGAAAACCCGGTGGCAAAGAATGCAAGATATGGATTCGACCAACCACCGCGAGTTAAGGCGAACGGACAGACGGCCCTTATAAAAACCAATTACAAGTAACTTTGAAAGAAGTTGTGCTGATGATGTCATCTAGCTTCATGACGAAGCGTCCAACAACAACTACACAAGTTCGGCGAAAACCGTCTAAACATTTTGAATCGTTTACAGTAGGTAAGAGAATGGAGAAGGTCAGTAGAGTATTGATAGCTCTCAGCCACCACGCAAATTAAGCATTTCTATCATGGAAGTGGGTGTTACTGAGAATTGCATTCATCCGTTTACGCGGGACTCTTTAAACATTACTATCGTTTCAGTGTAAACCATAACGTTATCCGTTAACCAAAATGCAAAAGACAATTTTGATAACCAGCTACAAACCATTGTTGAAGGAGTTCCTGTGAGTAACATTTAATTCTTGACGGTGATTGGAATGCACGTACTAGGTTAAACAATGCGGTAACAAACAGAATTTTAAGCGGTTCCAAAGGTTGTCACAGCCGGGGGTGGTAGTAGGAATGAGCCGCCTACTATCTATAAAATGCTCCCACGTGGCGTGCGTCTCAAATAGCCTCTGACAACCAAGTCCAACTCCTGGCCTGCACGAGTGGCTTTCACAAGCCCGGCGGAACTGCTCTTACTGACAGGAGAAGGGGCGAATGCGGGTACTGGCGCCTTAAAACCAGTTAGCTCCGGGCAGATGGAGCTCGTCAGCTACTGGCAATCCATCTAGGGGAAGGAAAACCCTGACTCCAAACCCCCATTGCCTTGTGGGTTACCCGATTACGGGAAAGGCTTCGGGAGAAAACCCCGAGGAAAAATCCGGAAAGAAGCCCCGTAGGTAGATAACTGGCGCACAGCGCGTTTATCTGCCAGCTCCCTGCTGCCTTGTAGGTTGCACTTGGCTGTGCAAAGGCTAGAGAGGTGTACTCAAACAAACACCGAGTGGTGCTGGGGACATCACTTTTACACTATCCCCAAGAAACTTCATGACGATGTCTCAACGTATATCTCAGCTCTCTGCTACGGCGTTCCCGAGACGCGACGCGCCCTTGGCTCTCCCAGCGGCTAGGGTGGAAAGTAAGCTAGCTGGGGCCATAAATATCCGTAAGGTCTTTTATTTGGGATGTTGGAACGTACGGACACTGCGTGACGTTGGTAGTCAAGCAATCACGATGCGCTCTTTATTGGACTACCAAGTAGATGTTGCTTGTCTTTCCGAGGTCCGCCTTCCCGGATACGGATCCAAATCGATCAAGGTCCCCGGAGTCGATCGTAATTATTGGCTTTTTATAGTGGGCCCGAGGATGGATCTGGTCAGCATGGAGTAGCGATAGCGCTCAGCGAACATGCTAAACAAGCACTCGTGTCATGGATGCCTGTATCCCCGAGAATTGCGGTGGTCCGGCTGAGGGGTCACCCTTTGAATATAACAGTCGTTTCGGTGTATGCCCCAACCCTATCAGCCGACCAAACTACAAAAGACGATTTTTATAACCAACTTCAATTCGTAGTCGATAGAGTTGCTGGAAACGACGTACTGGTTGTGGCTGGTGACTGGAACGCTCGTACAGGATTAGCAGATTCCGCAACAAACCGAATCCTGGGAAAATTTGGCCTAGGGCAGCGCTGCGCGAATGGCGATCGACTGATCGAGTTTGCGGCCTACAATCACCTATGCGTCTGTAACACTGAATTCCAGCACCCTAAAAAACACTTGGTCACATGGTACTCGAACGATGGTAAAACGGCGAACCAGATCGATTATGTTCTAATTCGCGCACGTTGGATGTCTTCGGTGCTCGACTGTAGGTCCTATCGTGGAGCCGAAACAGGGAACGCAGCAGGCACCGATCACACACTTGTTCGCGCAAAGCTCCGACTTCGCCTGCTAAACCGCCAAAGGAAAACTCCTAGGGAGCGCTTAAACTTGGAAGCCTTAGGAAACCCGGCCCAACGTAAAAAGCTCATTGACGATATCGCTGAGCGGTTGGATGGGAGTGATGCATCAGTCGAACAACAGTGGTCCAGACTGAAGACCGCTACGCAGACTGCAGCACTAAAAACCCTAGGCACGGCCTCTCGTCGCCGACGAGATTGGATTTCTCAGAACACCATCGAGCTCTCTGCCCGGGCAAGAGACGCCCGAATGCATGGTGCATCTGATTATCGCCTCCTTAGGAGAGCTGCTACACGATCAGCCCGCAAGGATCGTCAGCTATATTGGGCAGAAACCGCATCCGAAATGGAAGCCGCAGCAAGTATAGGAGACTTTGGACGACTGTTTCGCCTGATTCGCAGAGCATCTGGCAGCTGTGGTTTTTGTACGAACCTTCGAGATTCGTCAGGACAGATGATATTTGACCTTCATCAAAAGATAGATAGGTGGGTTGAGCACTTCAGTCAGCTACGGAACCGCCCGTCATCTATCAATGCAGTATTCACTTCCCCGATAAATAGCTGTGAATACCCGGTCAACTGCGAGGCACCATCAGAATACGAGATATCAAGTGTTTTACGACGAATGCAGAATGGTAAATCGACAGGTGAGGACGGAATTTCCGTTGAACTTATTAAAGCCTGTGCCGACGTATTATTTTCTCCGCTACATCGGCTGTTTTGTTCGATCTGGGAGACGGAAGTTTTCCCATCAGACTGGGGGATGTCTATCATTCTACCACTGCCGAAACGTGGAGATAAATCTGTGTGCTCCAATTACCGCGGAATAATTCTAATCGACACCGCTGCTAAAGTGTTTGCAACGCTCCTGCTTAATCGGTTCTCCGCCGAAAGAAATCTGCGCACCAGAGTTAACCAAGGTGGATTTCGCCCTGGGATGGGTTGCGTAGATCAAATATTTACTTTGCGCAGGATCCTCGAGCCCCGTGCACGGTATCAACAGCAAACGATAGCTTGCTTTATTGACTTCCGCGCCGCCTTCGACTCCGTAGACCGTGGTTGTTTATGGGACATCATGCTATCAGATGGGGTTCCATTAAAGCTCGTCAACCTAATCAGAGCCTATTACAGCTCTACAAGGGCACGGGTTCGTGTCTACGGTGAAGAATCGCGTGAATTTAACTTGCACACAGGAGTCAGGCAAGGTTGTCCGTTATCGCCGGTCATGTTTAACTATGTCGTAGACTGGATAATGAACCAGGCGTTAACAGGGTATCAAGGGGTGCAAATTTCAACGGATCTATGGATTTCATACCTTGACTACGCTGACGATATAGTCGTTCTGGGCGACAATACCGAAATGCTGCAAAGCGTTTTAGACCGCATTAGTGCCACTGCCGCGAAAGTCGGTCTTGAGATAAACGCGGCTAAGACCAAGGCATTTTTTTATTCCGACACTCCAGGCATCCAGCCACTTCGCGTCCAGGGTTGTCCGATCGAATACGTTCCAGTTTTTAAATACCTCGGCTCAAGTATATTGCCCAATGGTCAGGCGAAAGATGAAGTGAAGTTAAGGGTCGATCGTGCTCGTAATGCGTGTTTGCAGTTGAAAGGCACCCTTTGGCGCAAGCCCGGGATCAGCCTAAAAACTAAGACGCGTGTTTATCAAGCAGCGATCCGCCCTGTACTGCTTTATGGGTGCGAGACATGGCCTTTAAGGTCACAGGATGTACGCACATTAGAAGTGTTCGACCATTGGTGCCTTAGGGTAATCTTGGGCATCCGATATACTGACCGAGTATCTAACGCAGCCGTACGAGAGCGTTGCAGCGGACTATCTCCACTTTCCGCTCACATACAACGGCGAAGGCTGCAATGGTTTGGCCACGTCCTCCGAAAGACAGACACAGCATTTCCAAAACTCGTCCTCGACCCCAAACCCGTTCGCACCTGGCGTCGGCGGCAAGGTGGTCAAGTGAAAACCTGGCTGTCAACTGTGAAAGAGGATGTAGACACCCTGGGTCTGCATACCGTCTACGGAGTTCGCAGGTGGGAACGAGACTGGATCACGATCTGCAACGATCTCGCCTCCGATCGACGTGCGTAGGCTGGTGCGATCCGAGACATCAATGAATCCGGCTAATTCACTCGTGGAGCCAGCCGCACAAAAGTAAAGTAAAGTAAATAATTTTAAGCAAATATGCTTAGGACAGCGCTGTGAAAACTGTAATCGCTTAACTGAAGTTTCACCCTACACGTACTTGTGCATTTATAACACTGAATTCTAGCACTCTACGGAGCACTAAGTTGCCTGGTATTCGAATGCGGGCACGTTGAATATCTTCATGCAGAACTGTGTTACATCGCGGAGTAAAAACAGGGAACCAAGCGGCACTAATCTCACACTTGATCGTCAGATACTCCGAATTCGGCCACTGAAATGCCACATACATAGAAGGTTCTCAAAATAAATATATTCCAGCTTTCGAATACTTAGTTTTTGTTATGATCAAGCGAAAGTTGGAATAAAGTGAATGTTTGATCGTGCACGCAATGCGTTTTACAATGAAATGTCATCAGTATCATGGACAGCATCATACCTGTAGCGGATGTGTAATTGTGCAATATTTCAGTGCAGCACAGGTAACTCGTGCTAAATTGATGTGCCAAATGTGCTGAGCTTCATGTGATAACAGGATCGAGTCTCACTGTCATTTTTAGTTTCTGTATTTGTCTAGGCTAGAGCAAGCTGTCAGTATCTTAGCCCAAGCGCAGTCTCTGACTGTGCGCCAATTCTCCTGGATCGAGGCTTGTGATTTTATACACACAATAGTAGAAATAGAGCTAATCGAAAAATAACCATGACATCATAAAAACCTGGAGATTTGTAAGGGTGATACCTAGAAATCTCCTGAACCTGTAGAAGATTGTGCACGATGGCACTAAGATGAGGTGCCTACAATTCTAATCAAACACGCATTCAATCACGTGTTGTGAACGAGTATAGCAGCATCAGTACGACAGCTATTTCGCGGCTTCCACTGTTATGCATCACAACAAGCTTTTCTCATAACTCCACTTGATAATGTACATACCGACAACATACATATATGGATGGCAATGCGATTCTGAGATGACCACCGTATACTATAGAGGCCGGGTTCAAAAATTTCAAGTAAACAAGCGTATCACTCTGAGCAATACTCCAGTCGAGCCATAGCTTTTAACCGGTATTTGCTGCTTCTGGTGTTATTATCCGTAGAAGCGGAACGGAGTGTCCTCTCCATTGGTGCGTTGAGATGTACGCCAAGGCAATTCAATATGGAGAACTAGCTGTTGCCCATGCGGCAAGTGCTCCCTCCCACGGCACCACCGAAACCAAAAGAACAGCTAGGCTGATCCGCTTGGACAACAATGCGGTCGCAGGAGTTGGCTGGACGAAGTTAAATACAACTTAAGACTGTCTAACCGGACTTCGGCTCTAGATTTCTCCTCCAGGTTGACTCCTGAAGCCTGAAGCGTGCAGCATTTCTGTGCTGTGCGGCTAAAATCGTGCTAAATTGATTGGCTACCGGTAGTGAGCTGCATGCTGAAATACGCCGGAGTCTCACTACAATTTACACTTTCTTTCTCATATCTGTCTAGGGCTGGGCAACCTGACAGTATCTAGCTCACGTGCAGTCTCTGATTGTGCGGCACTTTGCCTGGATCGGGCTTGTGCTTTCATACCATACCATAATACCATACCTGAAGCCTTTTACATGATTGGATGTAGTCACAAAGCAGTGGAGGTTTGAGATAAGGGTTTTCCTTCCTCTAGGTGGACCGTCTTTGTTACGTTCTCGATATGGAGCTAATATTGCACTTGGATATGCTTCCCGCGATATTGCCCAAC